>JBBPUC010000629.1:0-14402 GCA_038094375.1 Tubosaeta aff. heterosetosa
GAGAATCTACTAAATATGGCTAAACCATGTAGTATATTGGTGATAATATAGACTTCTGTAGTACCAATATAAAGCTTGTGTTCAAGCAATAAATCTCCTCTTATTGATGTGGAAACTAGTAATTGAGTGATTGTGTGTCTTTTTTCACCTTTTAAGGCATGGTTTTAAGTATATATTAGCTAACTATATTGTATCATGATTTGTCAGCCACTTTGTGTACAATTACAAACTACATAAGTATTGTTTCCATATATATCTTAATATTTAAGAAAAAACAGACAATATTAAAGTGTGTATACCAGTTTAATATGTTATTTTCTTGGCTTTAAAGTACTATGCATATTAGACAAGGTCTATAACATTATGTTGAAGGCAATATTGACCAGTTTGATGGTTTCTTCAACCTATAAAATTAGAGGTTATCTAGTAAGACAATAAATTTTAATAGAGAATGGCTTGGTTTAGCCATATTTAGTAGATTCCCACAGACTGAAATAGTTGTATATTACTCCCTGATAAGTACATGGATGTGTGTGACCATTATTGGAATGTTAGATAGTGGGCAAATATCAAATCTAGATCTAGACATGAAAAGTGTTTATTTATGAAGAATAAAGACTTAGTGATAGTAGATAGTGGAAATAAAGTGGTATATGAGCTCTAATATAATACTTATATATAGATCTTTGTTCCTGGGATCAAACATTAGCATCTATTCCCTTGTTTGGATAACATTTCACTATCCATAGTAAAAGTGACAAAACTGTTCCAATGTAGTTGCTGTTTTAAAATGGCTATATCTCAGCTATATCTGGACCAAATCACATGACCAAAGGATCAATAGGTAGCCAGGAGTGTGTACTATTATTTGTCTCACTTTACCTAAGCGAAATTCCCACAGGTGTTTGCAGTGCACTTCGTGCACTGCATCAGAGTTAGGCATTGGAACAGTTTTGGGAGTCACTGTACTTCTTATGCCCACCCCAACCCTTCTCGCCCGTTTTGAGACCTTTGACCAAGGTTGCCACTTCATTTTCAGTATTCAGATGTGTTTAGGGTTCTACATGAGTATACCTGGGGTATCTACAGGCCATACCTACACCTGTGTCAGATCTAAGATAAAGGCAGCAATGCCCAACTAAGGTAAAGTAAGTACAAAGCCTAATGTAGCAAGGAAAACCACTCTCACCTCAGAAGTGCTACCAAAGGTAAGAACACGACTGAGGTTTGAGTGAAAAGTTCGAAAGGCTAAAATACTATGAAGACCCGTGCACGCGTAACTCTGGACAACTCCGGAGTGGAGTGGGCGAGAATAGGTGTTCTATATCCAGAAATCTGAAAGGGCGCAGCAGCGCATGTCCGGAGGGATTAGGAACGCCACTACACTGTATCCACAAGGTAATGCTATACTCTAAATGTACTAGATCAGGTCCGGTGACGATCTAGGAGAAGATGAACGAGATCGCTCTGGAGTTGGATGGGATACACTCCGGAGTTACCAGAGTTATATTTTGACAACCTGCACCCACAAAAAACCCATACCCATGGTTGTGAGTGTGAGTACAAACATGGGTCAACAATTCGACACCCATGGGTATACCCTCTTCTATGTTCATGTTGTGTGCCATCACCGTTGTCAAAATCTAAGATAGGGGCAGCAATGCCCAACTCAGACTGTGCTACTGAAGTAGAGACACAACTGTATTTACCTAAGATAGGGGCAGCAATGCCCAACTAAGATAACATGAGTACAGAGACTATAGACTAAGCAAAAGATCTCACCTCAGACTGTGCTACCAAAGTAGAGACACAACTGAGGTGAAAAGAAGAAAGTTTGAAGATAAAATACCTATAGACACATGCTCGCTAAACTCCGGATAACTCCGGATCACACCGGAGTAGGATAGGCAAAAATAGGTGTGCTGAAATAGGAAGGATGAAAGGCACAGCGCCATGAGGTAGGAGTGGCTGGAATGACCCTGGAGATGGATCTCCGCGACGATTGACTATACTACGAAAGGATATAGTGAGTCTGAAAAGGATAAATGACAAAGTGAAGGAAATAGCTCTGGAGTTCGTCCTCATGAACTCCGGAGTTCCGGAGTTACATTTCTGACACTCCCACTCGAGTACTGTCATAGTCCCATTTCCCGAATGAACTTCCAGTGTTGTTCACAAGCGAGTGGTTTTGTAAGGATGTCAGCTATCATGTCTCCAGTGTGGACATACTGGACCACCGCTTCTCCTTTTCCGACTAAATCGTCTCGTACAAAATGGTATTTCCGTTGAATGTGTTTTGTCTGAGTGCAGAATTGTGGATCGCAGGATAGGATGATGGCGGCTTGGTTGTTGCAGTGGAGAATGGTAGGTTTCATCTGCGGATGTCCGATCTCCTCGAAGAAAGTTCGTAACTAGGCTAGGTGCTGTCTGGCATTGCTAAGTCCAATATACTCCGATTCTGTGGAGGACAGGGCAACCATGCTCTGGAGTTTGCTGGACCAGGAGATTGTTACAATTTTCTCTCTTTCTCATCATTTCTTCCTTATTTCTCCATGTTGTCCCTTTGTATGTGTTCCTTTACTCTTTTGTTATGACTGGAGTCATATTCTGTTTGTCATCGGTCCGCGATCGTGTCAACTTATTTCCCTATTTTGATCACCTTGTTCTTCTTTCTCATGGACAGCCCTCTCTGCAGTTGTTTCTCTTTTGACGGCTTAGTTTCCCCATATTCCATGAAGTTCTATAGTGTTCCATTGATCTGATTCCACTATATATATCTGGCTGTCATGTACTTTAGTTCCTCACTCTTGTTCTTCTGTATTCTTCGCAATACACCTCGTTTCACTTGAGTCGCTTCTCGCTTGAGACTTCATCATCAAGCACCTCTTTGTCATTGTTGAGCTCCCTCTCGTTGACTCCTTGAACCTTCGCATCGTTGTTGAGAAACCCTCGTCAACTCTCTATGTCAGTCTTCGAGTCACTCCTCGTCGATCTCTTCGTCTCTCAGTGTACGTCTTCGAGTCTCTCCTCGTTGACCTCTTCATTCTCTAGCATTGTTTATGAGCTACTCCTCATAAACTCCTCTTCACTCTAGTCACCTTCTTTGAGACGTTGTCATACCTCTTCATAAGTGTCCTCCCCGATTTAGGTTTGTGTCATCTGCTCTGCTCAAGTGGTATGACTTGTGTAACAGAGATAGCACTCTTGTTGCTAAGGAAAATGAAACCGGAGATGGATCTGGAATTGTCCGGGTCTTGCGACCAGCCTGCATCTGAAAAACCGTGGAAATCCATGTCCATGGACACTGCATTTCTGTCAAAGCAGAGTTCTATGTCCGTGGTGGCTTGGAGGTAGCACAGTACCCATTTTGCCACTTCCCAATGGTATTTCTTCAGAGCAGAGCTGAAACAGCTAAGGGTGCCGATGGAGTAAGCCAGGTCCGGTTGTGTTCCTAGCATGAGGTACATCAGCGATCTGATGATGGTCAAATATGACACTTTTGTTCCATTGATGATCATCTCCAGAACTATGGTGTTGTCTTCTGGATCTGTGGTAGAGAGCAAGGAGCTATGGAGCATCGGAGTTTGGCATGGGGCGGAGTTCATCATACCAGTGCATTGGAGGACGGTTTGCATGTATTGTGTTTGCGACAGAGAGATAGTTTGGAGTTTACAGTCATGTCGGACTTCTAGACCTAGGATGAATTTTGCTTCACCCAAGTCGTGCATTTTGAAAGTGGAGGAAATCATGGACTTCACGGAGTTCATGAAGGAGCATGAGCTTGCTACTAGGAGAAGATTGTCAATGTATATGACTAGGAAACAGACTTGTTCCTTTTGGCAGAGCACGTATAGGTATGTTTCCGCATTTAGCCTTATGAATCTGATTTCTCTGAGCTTCTTGTCCAACATTTTGTTCCAAGTCCGCCCAGCTTGCTTTAGTCCATACAAGGATCTTCAGAGTTGCCAGCAATGGCCCAGTGGGATTGGAACACCTTCCAGAGGTAGGAGATATAGTTCTTCCTCTAGTTCCCCGTTGAGGTAGGCTGTGGAGATGTCCATTTGGTCAAGTTCTAAATTGTACTTGGCGGTGAGAGTGATGATGGTCCAGATGGAGTCCAAATTTGTGACCGGAGCAAATACCTCTTAGTAGTTGATTCCTTCTTTTTGAGTGGAACCCTGGGCCATGATCCGGACCTTGTATTGGTCCACCTTTCTGTTCTCATTGTGTTTGATCCGGAAGACCAGCTTGAATGTGATCGGAGTTACTCCGTTTGGTAGCAGAACTGTTTTGTAAACGTGGTTTGTGTTTAAGCTCAGGAGTTCTTCTTTGATGGCGGATTTCTACATGTCCACATCGGGTTGCATGTATACTTCTCTGATCATTTTTGGTAGTTCTTCTCCACTTGGTCCATGAGCGGCTCTGGCGAAGATCTGTTCATGAAGTTTTTCCTCTAAGCTATAGAAGGCTCCGGGTAACTCCGGTGTTTCATTGTTGGATTTTTTGTTGGACAGAACATCCTCTATCTCCGCTTCTTCCATGGAGTTCTATTGTTCCCCCTGTGTCCTCTGTGCCTCTTCATTTAAAGTCTGTTGATAGTCTCAATTTTTGTCCACAGGTCTGTGTGCTTGGCTGCTTCTGTGTGTACCTCCGACTACCTTTGCTGGAGGATGTATCAGACTTGTGGGACAAACCAGAGGTGAGGGATGAGTCGGGGTTTCGGTCTCTTTCGAATGATGCAAGTGGAGTTTGCTGAGCTTGTCTGTCAAAATTTCAACATTGTTCTGTTCAATGGAGTTTGCTTCTACTAGATCCGAATGGTGGCTTGCATCATCATCGTCTTCTTCTTCCAGAGTTAGATCGGAACTGTGGATATGACCAGTGTCTAGTCCCTCCCACTGAACCTTGGATGCACAAGTCCAAGGAGTAGCTTCAGAGTCAGAGATGGTGCCAGATTCGTTGAATGTGACATGACTAGAAATGATGGTTCGGCATTCCAGGTCTAGGAGTTTGTAGGCCTGTTGTCCATAGGTGTATCCAAGTAGGACACACTTTCGTCCGTGTGAGCAGAACTTCCCATCCTGTTGTTCTTTTGGAATGAGGGCGTAGGCAATACATCCGAAAGGCCGGAATATGGTTGGATAGACAGATCATTTGAAGAGTGCGTGGTACGGGGTGTCTCCTTTGAGGGTGGAGGTCGGACTTCGAGCGGAAATGTATGTGGTGGTGGACATGGTGTCGGACCAGAAGGACTTCAGGAGTTTGGAATCTTTGAGCATGGAGTTTGCTAGGAGGGTGAGTGTTTGGTTCATTTGCTCAGCAAGTCTATTTTGTTCTGGAGTGTAAGGAGTGGAGGTCTCCAGGATGGTGCCATCGCTCCTGAGTGTGTCTTTGAAATCCTTGTTGGTGTACTCGCTCCCCCCATCGCTCTGAATAAAACAGATGTGTAAATCCAAAAAGTTTTCAGAGCCGATTTCCGTTTAGAACATCTCTATTGCATCGGATTTCTAACAGAGGTAAGTTTTTCGGACATCACTTTTCCGCTGGAGGAAGTAGATCCACAGAAATTGGGTAAAGTTGTCGATGATTAGGAGCCAGTATCGGTAGCCTTCCTAGGATTGCGGAGTTATCGGACCCCCGACGTCCGTGTGGATGACTTCCAAAGGTGCTGTGGTGCATTTCTCCTCACAGGGCTTGAAAGGTAATTTCTTCATCTTTCCAGCCATACAGGGTTCGCAGAACTTCTCTGTTCTGGTAACTCCATCTATTCCTTGAAGGTGGCTATCTCAGACTATAGTTTGGATGCATGATGTAGCGATATAGCCCAGATGTCTGTGGAGTACGTTTATGTTGATGGAGATGAGACTGGAGTCCGGAGTACATAATAGAGTTATGTCTGTGTGGTACAGTCCATTTCTGTAGTGCTCTGTCATGATAGTATTTCAATTTTTTCTTATGGAACAGAGGTTGGAGTTGCCGGGGAAAGATGTGGAGAAACCTAGTTTGGCTAAGTGTGGTATGGATATTAAGGATAATGCGAACTCTGGTATATGTAACACCTCACTGAGAGAAACTTTGTATGGTTTTCCTTGTGCAATGCTCTGTATGATGACCGTTCTGATTCTGATGGCGCAGACTGTGGAGTTGTCACTGAATTCGACTAAACACAGCAGAGAAAGTATAGAGTAAGTGGAGAACCACTTCCAGTGGGGTACCATGTGTGATGTGGCTCCAGAATCAATAATGATGGCAGACTTCAACTCAGATCCAGACAACAAATAAGCTTGAATGCGGATGTATAATGCATGCTCTACGGTCTCGCTAGATACATTTGTTTTATCTGGCGGACTGGATGTTGGAGTCGGGGCTATCTCCGTAACGTTCACCGAATCCTTATACTTCTCCTTCAACTCCGTTGACCACTGACTCCTGCTCCTGCACTCCTTGGTATCGTGTCCGGTTGTTTGGTGATACTCGTATTATTTCTCCTTTTTCTTCCACTCATTTTTAGTACTGGCAGAGTGAGTGGAGTCGAGCCTCGCGGAGAGTTTTAGTTGCGCATCCTCCAAGAGTATCCGAGTTTCAATGGTGTCGAAGGTGAGGTTCTTTCTTCAATAGTATTGATAATGGAAGAAGCAAAAGTGCTCCACTCTAGAGTTGTCAGAAGTGAATTTAGGAATATAAAGGCGAGTATTTTGGAGTCAACAGAGTATCTCATTCCGGTGAGGCGGGACTCCAGTGACCGGATAGATGCAATGTGCTCAGAGATGTCGGAAGAGCTGTCCCATTTCGAAGAGAACAGTTGGCAGTTGGAGTAGAAGGCAGAGGGGAGGTTGGACTTTTGGTAAAGGGCAATGAGGGCGTCGTAGAGACCTTTCGTGGAGGTGTGGTGCACCATTTTCAGGAGAAGCACATCGGAGATGTGGTCCTGGATTATACCATGCGCTTTTTCATTGCATTCTGTCCATTTTCGGAGTTCTGCCACTGAGGATAGTGTAGTGGAAGCGGAGTCGGGTGTTCCAGAGGGTTTTCCAGTGGATATGCTAGGAGTGGTAGAGCTGCTTGTAGGAGCGGGGGAGGTGTTAGTTCTGAGAACAACGCTGAGGACTTTCTCACGGCGGAGTTTCGCAGAGATGCGCAATTTCCACACTTAGAAGTTACCGGGTCCGAGTAGGACTGGGCACTTAGTGGCAGAGGAGTGTGCATCAGAGGGCATTGGAGATGGCCTGGAATACGTCGGGGCTAAGGACGTGTTTGTACGCTGTAGGAGCCCGAGGCTCTCTACATTTGTAGAAGACGTTTCACAGGTATTCTAGGTGTTGTCATCCGTCGCTCAAGACTTTCCTTCGTGTCCTGTGTCTATCCATGTTGATCCAGGTGTATTCTGGTTCAGATTGTTGGTATCCGGAGTGTCCACTCAGTCCGATGAAGTATCTGGATCGGACATTTTATTCATGATTTATTTCTCGTTTTCTTATGTTTCGCCTCTCTGTCATACTTATCTTCCCCTGTTTTGATTCAGTTTGATTGTCTTGGTTATTGATGATACAGAAAGGTGTTCCTGTTTCAGATCATTCTACTTTGACATACTTTGACAGTCCTGGGAAATACCCAGACTATAAAGCCTTGTACCTTGTGATTGCAAATCTATCTATCTCTTGATCTCCCTCTTACTCGAAAAATTTGTCTGATCTTCGATCTCATCATCGTCCACACTACCTGCCTTTGTCTATCTGGTTTTGTTAGACCGGATTCGTCATCTCTACTCGTTTCAGTCCAGTTTTGCATTGGATTGACCTCTCCTTGTGTTGAGTATCGTCGAGCTACCCCTTCACATTGCAGAACCTATCAATGAACCCCTTGGGACAAGTCTATCTCGCACTCCATACACAACACCTACTTTACAACTGGAGCCCACTGCAAGGGGTTCTTCTTGGTCTGCGAGAAGGTCGCTCCGACCCATGCCTCAGCACATCGAGCTTGATGACCTCGTCTCTTACTTTTGAGGACTAAACATATCTCAGGACTCCGATTTCTTCGTTCCAGTAACTCCAGAAAGAGCTTGTCACTTCTGCATCAGTCTCTCCTCCACACTGTCAGGAATATCGTTCATCCCAGGTGGATTCATAATATCTACCCCTCATCCTTCCACACCAATTCCAAATTCTCTTGATAGTGTTCCGCTTTCTCCTTTGACTCCGCTTGAATCTTCGTTTGCTCAATCTGAGCCTCCTAGTCGTTCACCCTCACCACTCCTTCAGTTTCTGCTAGAACCTACTGAATATCCTGATACTTCCCTTATCACACCTCTTCCTTTTCTCAAAACCTCATATCTACCTCTCACAGCCTCTCACATTCCGCTTTCCTTAATGACTTTCAATCCGGTTTCTTATCCACTCAATCTGGTTGTACTTCCTGTTCATTTACCCGCTTACCCTCCACAGTTACCTCCGATACCTCCGGTCCAAAACGCAGCACCAATGGCACAACAACAGTTCTATATGCCTCTCCATGGCACTCCTAACACTCCAAAATTTGATGGGAAGACTCCATCCCAACTTCCTCGCTATCTCGAGGATATTGACTTCCTAGGAGTTCACGGTAACCTCAATGCTGCTGGAAAGATTAAGGCTGCTATCCGGTATGCAGATTTAGATGAAGCCAAGGTTTAGGAGACGCTTCCGGAGTCTACTGACGTCCCGGCAAATTGGAAAGATTTTTGTGTCACTGTCAAGCAATTATATCTGGGATGTGAAGGCATTGACTGGTATTGTCATGCTGATCTTCAATATTTAGTTGATGATTACCAAAAGAAGCAAATGCATAACCAGGACGATCTCAGCGAATATAGCCGGAAGTTCCAAAAGGTAGCTGCTGGCCTCGTTAATAACCAGAAGTTATCCACCCTAGATCGGGACGCGTTCTTCCTGCTTGGATTTCCAGCCTTGCTTCAGGATCAGATCCGTCATCAATTATCCATCATTGAACCGGACCTTCATCCGGACGATCTACATCTGATTGAGGATGTTGTTGCTGCTGCCAAATTTCTCCTCTCTGGATCCGCACTCCACAATGTGCTTGCTACTGCTGCTGCACCTACCACTGCATCATCCACCGTCCCACGTCCACAGTCCGCATTCCAACCGACTCATGTACCCATCATACCTCAGTCTATTCCGCAGCCGACATACGCGTCCGGACCGTCTATGAAAGCGGAATCTAACATGTCCACACGTCCGCCAGCAGTCTGTAAATTCTGCGTGGGTCCTGGACACTTCATGCGTACTTGTCAGGTCTATATGGAGTATATCAATACAGGCAAGGCCATCTGTGGTAATGACAGCAGACTTTATATGCTGGATGGATTGGAGATTCCATGCGTTCCGGGTAGTCGTTGTATCAAGGATGCGATTGATCGGAGTCTCGGTCAATCCTTGCAGGCTTCCACCTCTTCGGCTAATCCAGTAACGTATATCACCACCGGAATCCTATCCGCTGTATATCCAGATACCACGGCTATCTTTGACATAGACACCTCAGCCTTCATGACTATGGAAGCAGAGATGGAAAGTAATTGTACTCCTGTTGTTGCTGACAATGATTTTCAGCCATACTTAACTCAGGCATGGGCTAACTTCCAGGTGGATAAGGCCAAGGACCCAAAGGGGAAATGTATCTGCTTTGATGGAGTTCAGGTACCACCTCGCAAGAGATCGGAAACCCAAGTGCCTACTGTCACAGAGGAAGTCTTATCTCCGGAATTACAGAATGCTTCGTCATCCTCTAGCACACCTCCGACTCATTCCACTCAGTCCGCTTCTGCTCCGGCTGGGCCATCCAAGCCCGCACCTCCCGTCGTCAATCCAATCAGCGCTATCCCCACTCGTCCTCCTCTGACTACCAACTCTATTCCTACCTTGCAATACAAGTACTCATTCCCTCTTGAAGACGAATCCGCCCCTAAGCGAGTACTTGAGCGTGTATTAGACACCAGTATTCCCGTTCCGGTTAAGGACCTCTTTGCAATTGCTGTTACGCAAGTCGTACTACTCAAGCGGAGCGGACGACACGAACCTAAATCGGGGAGGACACTCACGAAGAGGTACGACAACATCCCGAAGAAGGTGACTAGAGCGAAGAGGAGTTTACGAGGAGTAGCTCGTAAACGATACTAGAGGACTGAGAGGTCAACGAGGAGAGACTCGAAGACATACGCGGAGTGACGAAGAGGTCGACGAGGAGTAGCTCAAAGACAGACACAGAGAGTTGACGAGGGTTACTCGACAACGACGCGAAGGTTCAAGGAGTCGACGAGGGGAGGCTTGACGACGACGAAGAGGTGCTTGACAACGAAGTCTCAAGCGAGGAGCGACTCAAGCAGAACAAAGTGTATTGTGAAGAATACAGAAGAACAAGAGTGAAGAACTAGAGTACATGACAGCCTGGTATATATAGTGTGGAATCGGACCGATGGAACACTATAGAATATCATGGAACATGGGGAAACAAGCCGTTGTGAGAGAAACGACTGCAGAGGAGGCTGTCCATAGGAAATAGGAAACGAGTCATAGAAAGAACAAAGGATTCCTTACAAGGAATCGAACATGAGATAAAAGGGGATAGGACGTACTTGAAAGGGAATCTGAAGGAGAAGAGTACGGACTGGTAAGGGTAAACATTAGGCCGATGACGAGAAGAGGATGATGAGATGATGTGAAGGAATTGGCCTAAAGATAAGATCAAAGTATTACAAATGATAAGAGATAAAACGTGTCGTAGATACAACAGAGAGAATGAGGAAAGAAATTGTAACAATTGCTCTGGATTTCCAGAAACAGTTCCGAGACCTCACGACAGTGAAGCGCGTGTCAAACACCTTGGCATCTACGCATTATGGCCAAGTCAATGAGTTAGCCAGTCGAGATCTAGCACTATCTCTCAAGGAGTTTGTGGATCGGATACTCCGGAATGATGACAGACTCATAGTTGCGCACCATAACCTTCCTTTACGGGCAATCGAGGCTAAGATAGGAGGTAGCGACTGGACCATCATGTGTGTCCTAGATTCCAGCTCCGAGATTGTCGCTATGCCAAAGTGAATCTAGGAGGATCTCAGTTTACCAATCTGATCAGACCATGTTATGCGCATGTCCTCCACCAATACAAGCGTGGATACTACGGTTGGAGTATTGGAGAACCTCGGACTTGACTTCGGACAAGGCAAAGTGAGGTTACAGGTTCAGGTGTTGGGTCATTCTAACTTTGACCTCTTGCTTGGTCGTCCATTCCATTGTCTCATGAGTGCTAATACAGAAGATTTCCCTAACGGTTCACAGACTATTACACTACATGATCCGAATACCGGGAAGCAATATACACTTCCTACCCGTCCTTGGTCCGAAGGATGTCCTTGTTGCCACAAAAAGAAGCAGTGCAACAGCCATCAGTCCATGGTCGAGATGGGTTTTTAGACATTGATGATCCGCTTCTTAGTCGGGGAGAGTCCGGTAACAAATCTGTTTCAGTTGTAAATGCACATTTACACATGCGATCATACGTTCTATCTCTGCTTGTGTCTCCTTCTCGTCTTCGTCTTCCACCTCTTTCTATTGGATCTATTCCGCCTTCTCCGGACTATCCCTTCTTGTCTTCGACCCAGTCCATTTTCAGTCCGGAGTCCTTATCTGCTCTTGCGTCTGTTTATTCATATGATATTACGTCACATTCTTTGGCCTACAAACCAGTAGCCAAGAAAGTCTGTTCCGTTATTGCTCCCACTGACGCCAAGTTTCAGATTACTCGTTCTCTTCTGGAAGATCCGCTTTCCGGACTTAAACCTTTACCTACTTGTCCTCCTAATTTCACTCCTGGACTCCGCTTTACACAAGAACGTGCTGACAAATTAGATCTTGACCCCGCAAACTGGCTCTGGCCGGACAAAGTGAAACTCCTTCACTGGTTAATCCGTGATCATGAAATGGTGTTCGCTTAGGTTCCTAACGAGCGAGGTCGTCTTGATGAGCGCTACTTCCCTTCCGTAAAAATTCCAACAGTTCCACACACTCCGTGGGTTCTCTGTAACATTCCAGTCCCTCTGGGCATGTGGAACAAAGCCATCCAAATCATCAAGGACCAGATTGCTTCCGGAGTCTATGAGCCCTCCACTGCTGCCTACCGTTCTCGCTGGTTCTGCGTGCTAAAGTAGGATGGCAAAACCCTGCGCCTCGTTCACGATCTCCAACCTCTTAACGGTGTTACAATTTGGGACTCATCTACCTCTCCATTTGTTGAACATTTTGCGGAGTCATTCAGTGGATATGCAGTTTACGGAATGATGGACTTGTTCGCCGGATATGACCAATGTCCACTTCATCCAGATTCCCGTGACCTCACTACGTTTAACAGTCCGATGGGTCTGCACCGTCTTACCACTGTACCCATGGAGTATACAAATGCGGTCCAAATCTATCAAGCAGATATGGCATTTGTTCTTCAGGATGAAATTCCTGATCACACTTATCCGTTCATCGACGACCTTCTGGTTAAGTCCATAACCACCCGTTATCAACAACTGGACGGTTCTTACGAGACTATCCTGGACAACCTGGGAATCTGTTGCTTCATTTGGGAGCATCTCCTTGTTGTCCATTGTATCCTTCAGCATTTATAGAACGTCGGTGCTACCGTCTCCGCCAAAAAGTTCGTGCTCGTAGCACTGGATGCGACTGTCGTCAGACACAAGTATACCTTTGAAGGTTGTATTCCGCACGAGAACAAAGTCCAGAAAGTCCAGGACTGGCCCGAGTGCCAAAACCTTACCTAAGTCTACAGATTTCTCGGTATATATGGTGTCCTTCGTATTTTTATCTGAAATTTCGCAACCATTGCCCAGCCGCTTGTCAACCTGACACGAAAGGGTACTCCATTTGAATGGGGTGAGGAACAACAACTTGCTTTTTCGTGTCTCAAGGACACTATCTGCCTTTCTCCGGCTTTGCATCGCTTGGATTATGAATCCAGACATGAGGTTATCCTTGCAGTCAACACTTCGGTCATTGCAGTTGGAAATATCCTTTCACAGGACAGAGAGGACAGAAAATGTTATCCAAACTGTTTTGGTTCTATTAGCTTGAACAAAGTTGAGAGCCGTTACTCTCAGGCTAAGCTCGAGTTGTATGGACTATTCTGCGCACTCCACACAGTCCAGATTTTCGTGTTCGGAATTGCTAACTTTACAGTCGAAATGGATGCCAAATACATCAAAGGCATGATCAACAATCCAGATCTCCAACCTAACATGATGATCAATTGTTGGATCGCCGGTATTCTGTTGTTCACTTTCCGTCTTGTCCATGTCCCTGCTACCCATCATACCGGTGCAGATAGACTTTCTCATCATCCGCCTTCCGATGACAATCCGGTTGATCATGACAATTTTGAGGATTGGTTGGACGACGCATACTCTTTCTCAATACATCTACTCAATGACCGTATCAGTTCTCTATGGAACACCGCTCACTCCTCTAGATATTCGCTCTCGCCTTCTATTCTATCTGTTCTATATAGTGCAGATCTGGACTCAGATTCATCTCCGGTCATTCTGTGTTCTCCAAAAGCTCTCGCCAAAGAATCCCACATCGCTTGCATCTGTTTATTCCTAGAGACTTGCATCCGTCCTCCGGATCTTGACAATGCCAACTTCACCTCCTTCGTTAATTCCGCTACCCGTTTCTTCATCCTTCACAGATCTGTGTACCATCGTGAGCCACATGGCCGCCATCAGCTAGTACCACCTGTCAATTGCCGCTACAGTCTTATCAAGGAAGCACATAATGACCTTAGACACAAAGGAGTCTTCTCAGTCCGGTCTCATTTGCTTATCCAGTTCTGGTGGCCCATGTTGGTAGACGATGTCAAGTGGTACATCCGGACTTGTCATGAATGTCAGATCCGCCAGACACAAAAGCTTCACATTCCACCAACTGTTCCACTCATCGGGAGACTGTTCCACAAAGTCCATATCGACACCATGGTGATGCCCCATTGTAAAGTAGGTAAAATGTGTGGGGTGCGAGAAAGTCTCGTCCCAAGGGGTTCGTAGTTAGGTTTGGCAATGAGAAGGGGTGGCTTGACGACACTCAGCACAAGGAGGGATCAATCCGATGTAAAAGCTGGACTGAGAAGAGTAGAGACGAGGAATCCGGTCTGACGAAACCGGATGGACAAAGACAGACGATGAGGACGATGATGAGATCGAGAATAGGACAAATCTGCAAGCAAGAGAGAGACCCAGAGATAGATAGATTTGCAATCACAAGGTACAAGGCTTTATAGTCTGGGTATTTCCCAGGACTGTCAAAGTATGTCAAAGTAGAATGATCTGAAACAGGAACACCTTTCTG
>JBBPUC010000630.1:0-14398 GCA_038094375.1 Tubosaeta aff. heterosetosa
AATCAAAACAGGGGAAGATAAGTATGACAGAGAGACAAAAGGTAAGAAAATGAGAAATAAATCATGAATAAGATGTCCGATCCGGATACTTCATTGGACTGTACGGACTCTCCGGATACCAACAATCCGTACCGGATTCCACCTGGATCGACACAGATAGACACGGGACACGAAGGAAAGTCTTGAGCGACGGATGACGATACCTAGAATACCTGTAAAACGCCTCCTACAAACATAGAGAGCTTCGGGCTCCTACAACGTGCTGGGTGTGTCAGTATCCGCCAGATAATGTTCACACCCAGATCTTGGTCAAAGTTGCTCAAGGGAACAACCTTGGCATTTGGGTTTGATGGCAGACTCGTTGTACTGGGCAAACTTGTCATAAGTGCCAGTGAGGCTTTGAGAAGTGCGACACCACCACCCAGAAGGATACCTTCCTCAATAGCAGCGCGGGTCACATTGAGTGCATCATCATAGCAGTCCTTCTTTTCTCCCACTTCAACCTTACTGTTGCCACCAACCTTGATGACGGCAGCACCACCGCTCAACTTGGCCAGACACTCTTGCAGCTTGGTCTTGTCATACTTGCTTGTCAAGGGGTCAGTGAAAAGAGCACAGATCTGTTCAAAACATGCCTGGATAACATCACGATTTTCGCCAAAGCCAGGCACCTTGATAGCAACAACCTGCAATTGGCCACACAGCTTGTTGAGGATAAATCCAGCCAACACCTCTCTGTCAATGTCCTTGGCAATGATCACCAGAGGACAACGTGATTGCACAGCCGCCTCCAACGAAGGAAGAATGTCTTACATGACAGAAATCTTCTTCTTGCTCAGCAAAATGAGTGGCTTCTCAAACTTGACCTTTTGTGCCTTGACGTCCATGAAGTCAACTACATGGTAAATAGCTGAATGCAGCCCCTGACAGAGGTCCATAAGGTTGTACCCCACACCAAATAAACATGGATGAGACGCACGGTGGGCAAGCAGTCAGACTGCCACAATGCTGATGTCGGGCGGCAGCAATAGGGTGAAGGGGCCACAAAAATATCACTGAGTAGAGAAGAGGGGGGTTAATAAAGTGTCCCGATCCTATGGGAAACATGACCGATGGCTGGATTGTACATAGCGGCTGGATATTCACCTGTAAGAAAATACCGATGAATCCCGAAAATCGAAATGCCGAAAGTTTGTTATTTTTCCACCGGTCGAGTCGGGGCATGTTCTCTAGAGTATCCCGAGTCGATTGGTATCTTTTCCGACGAATTCCGGTGAGTCGTTGAGGCGCTAGAGTGGAGAGAAGATGGATGTCAAATTTATGACTAAGATTCCCACGCCGCCAAGCTAAGTGAAAACTACAGTAACTGAATGTGAAATATGAATACCAGTCCTTACATTTGCGGACGAGGTATGTTCAGTCGCATTACCCTGACCGTATGTTAATGATTTTTCAGATAGAATACGTTTGGGTTAGACGAGCTTTGCATTTCTCAGGCTAACAACATTTTCTGATATGACTGCAGAATAAACCATGGACATGGGTTTCTACCTTGTTTGTCATCGTACGCGCTATCACCATGTCTACGATCTCGATCCCAAGGTAAAACATACTGAGTTTTAGGTTCGCTATTCTGGACTATGCTATGCCATGTAGGCTGCATCTTCCGCATCATATCAACTGATCCATGATTCCTGCAACAGGTTCTCCGCTATCGGTGCGTCAAAAAGAATGTTGAATTAGATGATCTAACCTGACCTGATTGTCGAAAGTCGGGAGTACGTTTCTTCCTGGCCCTGCAAAGGTAGTTCCCTGTATTTGTGACGGCTGGCCAAGATGTTTAGAATTTTTGATAATTATAGATGTACGCATTCAGCCTTTGCCTTTATACTGATCATTGATCAAACCGATCACACGTCAATAGATGTGAGTACACTTGGTGCCTAATTCCAATGCAAAATCGACAAAGTTTTCTCTCCAAGGCACAATGGGATCCCTTTTTTTCTCGTGGAGCTTCTGGCTCTTTATATGTGCTGCGGACTGTAAGTTTCTCCTTTGACTTCCAGTACATCGTCTCTAAAATTACGTTGTTGGATGTGGCAGTGGTGATGATCCTTCGTGTGTGGGCATTATATGGTCAATCGAGACCCGTCCTCGGCATCTTGCTCGTACTGTACATCCCGGAGGTGATCCTACTTCTCGCACGCTATATCATCGACAGTCGTTCCACAGGTAAGCTAAAATAACATTTTTCTGCGAACGATGAACAGAATTTCCCCTTCTGTCGTGTGCGCAGCGAGTGTGGCTCGAGTCCTCCAGTTTTCATTTTGTGTAGAAAACTCTTCCAACCCCCTTTGGCTTGGGGATCTCCCTTTTGGCGTCGCGATTGCGCTCGGGGTATCGATGTTTGTTCTTACCGCTGTTCGACTCATCAAGGAGTTACTCCGAACGTACAGGGCAGCAAAAGGCATTCGGTTTAACCGTTACATGAAACATCTTGTAAGGGATGCCATGATCTACTTTATCGTGTATGTTCATCCCTCTTTCTACTTCGCGAATCCTCGTTCATACCAGACTGACGGCATATCATCACGAACAGCGTCTTACTATTTGCGGTCTTTACCATCCTATCCAATGCAGGAATCAATACGACGGACGGATGGCTGACTCTATTAACTGCAGGGTTGGAGCAAATACCACCTGTTACTCTCGTCCCCAGGTTCATCATGAGTCTGCGCGAGCTTTATGCGGCCGATCAACGGGGAGTTGACATTGACACAGCATTCGGATTTGGGCACGTTGGGGCTGGTCAGTCCACGATCCTGTTTGCAGATCGTGTGGAGAGTGAAGACGATGAAATACAGATGGATGACATTCAAGTTCAACGCACGATCAGTCTTGCATGATAAAGGACACCGTCAAGTCTATTGGCGGTCCCTAGTACTATTCACGTAGTGAATGCTGAAACGTTACTATTCTGATCGCTCGTCTGGGTACTTCTGTCCTGCCATTCCCTATGCCTACTACTTATCAACCTTACCGAACGAGATGACCTCACTAGCATCCATGCGCTCAATAGCGTCTTTGCTGGAGGATAACCTTGTGCATGTCGGATATGGGGGTACGTTCTGCACAAGTACCCGTGCCTCGATAAGGTGTGTTCGAACAGCGTAGGTTCCGCTGGTCGTCTATGTAGTCTCACTGCTGAATTCGCCACGTCCGACTCTATGTAGAACTATCTCAAGACCTCGGCTCCCGGCGCTTGGCTGGCCCACGGGTTGTGCATTCGGTTTCTGTCACTATCTGATGCCATAACTCCCGCTCTTGGGCATATACCTATGAGCCCAAGAGTTGAGCGCCGCGAGTGTATGGGACATGCATGATGCATCAGTGGAATGCTTAGTGGTAGCCGAGTAGTAGCCGACGGCCCTTCCTGGACGCTACCCGATTCCCTGATGTGCCCTAAACTGAGCATTGTGGGGCAGGTTCTGCCTCGAGCTCCCATTCCTGTCTCGTTTTGGTCGTGCGTTTGCACTGCCCTGATTTCCATCTGCCAGCAGTGTCAGGCAATGCAGCACGTCATCATTTTCTCGGTGTCACAAATTCAGTAGCACAATGAGTACTTGAGTATTATGTAATCGGCGTTCATTATGATTTCCCTCAGAGTTCGCAGCCTCCAGGAGTATGAACTTCGTGGCCGAGGATCAGTCCAGCCTATTAGTATTTGGTTGCATAAAAATGACATTGGGCTATCTTTCCATAAGTGATTCATGAGAAGCGGTCTCTGAGATTCTGACCCCCATATGGACAATAACTCCCTACAAAGAAACCCCCCATGAGGCTGTGAGAACTCCAAAAATCTAGTGCCAAGGGTGTGAGAAGCAAAGCTAGCGATGGGTGCCGGAGTTCATCTAAGTTAACGGTCACCGCAGCCACATCTTCATTTTTCACCAGCAACAGGGTCTATCGTGACGAGGGTCCATCCCTTGAAGACACTCCATGGCTTCCGCTCTGGAGCAAGCCGTCGCAAGCGTTCAGTTGAATGATTACATGTCTCGTATGTCCATCCTTCACTGCTTCCGGTTTGTATAGCTTATTGTCCTTCCTACTAGTTGTGATGATCACTGCTGTCGGGTATGACTATGGTAAGTGAAACTTGGACTCTGTCAGGTTCTTTACGCTCAACAAATATGAAACATGATTAGTCCTTACGTTTTCAAACGAGGTACGTTTCATACTCATTTCATGTACACATCAATAATTCATTTTTAGGTCGAATACGTTTGGGTATTTAGACTCTGCTTTCCTCGGTGAATCGGCATGTTTAGATATAATTGTAGAACAAGCCTTGGTCGCTGGTGTCTACCCTGTTTGTCCTTGTACGTGTCACCACAATCCTACGATGTCAGCCAGGATCACAACATTTTAAATCTTAGGCCCGGTATTTTGGGTTGTTCAATACAATGTATGTTCACACCTTTTGGGATGTATTGGATAGCTTGATCTTTGTACTAGATTTTATTCCGTCTGTGCGTTCAAGAAACAAACTACATAGTTTGGTAGCTGACGTCGATTAAAGGGGGGAGTTCTTTTACTGCCGCTCCGGCGAAGGTAATTTCTTATACCTAGTGATCGGTGACGACACTTACAATTTGTTACTACTGTAGATGTAAGTGTTTGCATCTTGTTACTGTACCCGCTGACAAGTGCGACTCCCCACTTGAAAATAGAGGTGAGCAATGACTGTAAGTTCCGTGTTCACGCGGATTCTGACGATGGCTTCAAGGCTACATTTTTGCCTTGTGGAGCTTCTGGATTTTCCTGTGTGCCGCAGAGCGTAAGGTTTCTCTTTTGTTTTTGGCACAATGATTTGTATTGGAAGACAGTGGTGATGATTCTTCGCGTGCGGGCATTGTACAATCAATCAAGGCTCGTTCTTTGCTTCCTCCTCGCATTCTATGTCATGGAGGCAATCTCCCTTCTCGCATACTTTGTTATTCTGAGTGTTCAATGGGGCACCAGTTTCGAAAGTATGTTACAAAATTTCGCGAACCATATAATGGGTAACATGATACTTCCCGTCTGTGTAGTCCAGACTGTCCAGGTGTCCCAATATTCGATTCGTGTGTTAACACAATACATTGGCCCCGTTTGGCTTCAAGACTTGCCTGTCGTCTTCACGATCATTATCGGTGTATCGATGTGTCTTCTCACAATTGTCCGACTCATCAAGGAGCTACTCCAAATGTACAAGTTAACGAGGCGTATCCAACTCAATACATACATCAAGTGTCTTGTCAGAGATGGGACGATCTACTTTGTTGCGTGCGTTTTCTTCTTTTCGGTATCCTCTTCCATGCCAACAAGCTAACCGCATGCCGTTGTGGGTAGTATCTTGATTTACGCACTCTTTAACCTACTGGTCAACGCAAAAATCAATACTGCGAAGGGATGGCTCTTCCTGGTGAACGATGCGGCGCAAAACATCCCCCCTGTTACTCTCGTCCCCAGATTCGTCTTGAGTTTGCGAAAGCTTTATGCGTGCAACACGCAAATAGGAGGGAGCAACGTCGACACAGCGTTCGGGTTTGGGTCAGGCCATGCCCTTCAGAGCACAGTCGTGTTCGCAAATGCCTGGCGCGATGGTGGCGAAGGGTGGGGTGATGGAATAGAGGAAGGAATCTAGACAGACTACGTCGAGAGTCGCACATAATGACGTTTGTTACATGTGTTATAGTTATTCATGCAAAACACAAATGTATGGAACTCTGGTTTCATGTCTATGCAAGGAGCGACGTCACCAAAACCGACTCGCAGTAAAGTGTACCAAGCAACACTTTTGCTCTGGAATCCGGACGCAGCACAAGCAACTTCAACTCGTGCGAACAAGTCATGACTCATCGGCGCCTCACGCCCAGGTGGAATTGCGGATTAGGTATCCTATCAGTGAAGATGACACATTGATGAATGTACGAGGACATGCTAGATATGAAAGGCAACTGCTGTGCTGCGACCTAGGGTATATAGGTGAATTTTCGGATGTTCTGAGCACAGTGGTCGGACAAACATTTGCGTCCAATACAAATGAATGTAGTGACACGGACTCCACGTAACTCTTTAGTTTGGTGACCGTTGCCTGATGCATCCAAAACGCAAATCTGTGCCGGTCCGCTCTCTCATCGCGCACTGATACTTCCGTTCGATTCTCGTCCGCGTTCCTCATCCGGCTTGATGACAGGGTTGCTTGATATGCTCAGCGTACGCTCTGAATGGTGCTAGCACCTTTTGTACGTCACCTGGGGCGTGCTGAAGGCCTTGACGTTCTTTGTTGATGTCGTCTCCTCCTAGCCTCAATATTCTTTGCATCCTACCACTTTCCTCCAATCTTTTTGTCGACTTCTTGGTTTGCGCATTCGTATGCGACATTTGCTTCTAATTTTCGGACATGTGTTGTGTCTACTGGCATGCCCTCTAAGCTACCTGGCACCTGAATCACCTTGCTTCTTGCGACCATTTGGGCCAACGCCGTGTGTTGTCATGATCTGACAACACGAATTCGACATTTCGACCGGTTGGCGCTAGGCGGACGGAAGAGTATGGGAGAAAATATTGCTCTAACAGACGTAACAAACAACGACGGGCATACATGATCAATGACACCTCAACTCTCCTAACTCTCATTATCTTGGTCCTCAACTACTGTCCCATTCGCCTCTCCAAAGACGGCACGCGACTACCATGGCAAGTCCTGAGTTCGACTTATACATGTCGGTTGCGGCCGGATCCAGGCGTCCGAGTCAGGCATTTCAGCATCCCACCATGGTCGACCGCTGTCCCAAGGTCGGGGGAAGTGCGGAAAGTCGACGGGCCACGTCGGGAGATAACAAAACTCCTGTTCGTCGTCAACCGTCGATCAGCCTTTGTCAATCGCCGTCCATCCAGACTTACCTCGGGGCTACACTCGGGCTCGCATTTAACCCATACGCTCCAGTCAAGCCATTCTACAAGCCGGTTCAGATCTTCCCCCCAGACGCCCCATAGTCGCTCGAGCTCGACCACATCGGGCGCCTCGCCGATCAGCAACGGGTCGACGCCGGCATGCACGCCCCCAGCCCACATGCGCGTTATCACACGACAGATCTCGCGATTTGTCCCTGTGACGGCGCGTAGGATCAACTTTTCCGACTCCGTCATCGCATGTTGTAAGGACGCCACTCTATGCACATGCGTCGTCGCACAGAGCTTGTATACCGGGATTGACCAGTCCGTGCTGGATCCGTCGGCGGGAATAGCAGACAAGAGCAGGTACGGTGTCAGAAAGAGCCTGAGTTGTGTTTGCACCTTGTTCGCGAGATCGAGTATATGCTCCGTGGTCGGCACTGGTGAATTGAGGAGATGGCGCGTCACCGAGAGGCGCCCCGCGTAGCGGTTCACGAGAACCTGGATGAGCGTGGCCCAGCTGGTGCCACTCGACTGGTCTGCAGGCCTCGTCATGGTGGCTTCTAGCCTCGCCAACACTGCCGACAAATCTTGACGCGACGTGTTTTGCACACGGTGGTCCCACCTCTCTTGGTCTGCCCGAATTGGCACCAAGGAAGGCACAAGTTCAATGTCGTAAAAAGAGACCAGTCCAGCGAGGTCCAGCTGGATGCGTGTCTCACCCGGGAAGCGGTTTTGAAGGGAGCCAGAGATCAAGGTTTCGAGTAATGGCCGTTCTGTCCGATGCATTATTCGGGTGCCCGCGAGAAGGCAATCCAACAGGCAAAAGCTTACTTGATGATATTAATATCTCGCCCTGGGGGCCAACTATGTTCATAGCGGAAACCACGGTAACGGCGACTGTGAAGTCACAGAGCAAGAGCTCACTAGCGAGCTTTAAATACACAGGACTGATAGCAAAAAAATGAATGCTCACAAATCCATTTGCATTCTGGAGTGGTGGTTAAGCACGGATGAGAGCGATAACGAGGAAAACTCGCCTCACAAAGCCATCCACGCCAAATCTTTTTGCCCATTTACAAAGTGCCTCCGCCCGTGGTATTTCGGCCCACAGGTCTTGAGGGCGTACCTCTCCCCAGGAGAGAAGGTCCTGTGTATCAAAAGTGCCCCATGGAAGTTTGACGGCGCTGCTACCATCAAAATAGATAATTTTGAGAGATTGGGTGGTTGCGACTGTGTGAAGCCAGCATCCTCGGACCAAGGATAGGACGCGCTCTCTGCAAAATACATATGCAAATCCAGCATTGAATGCAAACCACTCTGGACCATGTGGCAATTTCGGTCTATGTGTACCATGGTACAAAACAGTTCCTTCTGGAATGATTCCGGGTACGATGTTGTGCCCTAGAGGTGTCTTCTCAGATGATCGGATGATTACATGGATCTAGTTACCATTCCTCATACGAGTATTAGGCCAGTGCTGTAGAAACGAGTGCACAGTGTCAAAAATGAGGTGATCGGTAGCATTGGGGTCCGGGAGCGCATCAAGGCGCCACTCTCTGTCATCGAGGATAGAAGTATGACAGTCTTGTCCATGGTGTCCAGACTGCGGAAGGGCCTCGATGATTTGAAAGGCGTGGGCCAGCGCCGACAGAGCGAGACAGACAAGCATCAGTCGAAGCATGGCGAAAACTGAAAATTGTCGCCACACATACTTATGAACATGCGCCATCTCCGTTAAGTCCACATTTTTCATCAGGCGGTGCCTCCAAAATGGCCCCTAGTTTAGTAAACGGCATCTGCCTGACAGCGCCTAACAGAGGGACAGCTGCTAACCTGAAACCTGATTTCAGTAGAATTGCGGCCACCTGAAGGACAGTGAGTATGGTTTTAGGCCTTCCGGTTCCACAACCGTAGTACGCAGGATACGCGAACGGCATTTGCGCATCCTGGACGAGCTGCGTAGGAGGATGCTCGTTCACGCAAGCCACACTACGTCCGATTGCATGTCATACGTCGGTTGCTGAGACACCGATGTCGGAAATTTCTGGTCACGATGATTAGTCATGAATATTCATTATAAGGCATCCTAGTCCCACGGGGAGGGCCGCAACCGCGTACGGCGCACCACGCAGGACAACGAGGAGGGCCGGGCTGCGCAACGGTGACAGTGGACGATATGTAGTACCGTAGATAGTAAATATGATTTATTTGAACTACCTAAAATCTGAGGGAAAGAGAAAATATATATACTAGGATAATACAGCTGTTGTACAGACTCGTACAGTGGACTACATCGTCCACCATCCGTACTTAGATCCACTCAGACTCTGCTCCGTTTGTACTTCATCAGAATGCCCTCCGTCTTCATCATTCCCATTGTCTATGAACATGCTTGCACTCGCAGCAGCACCATGCCAAGACCTCAGATTCAAGCCAAACGCTGTGTCGATGTCATCCTCGCAGAGTCGGGTATTGCGCGCATACAGTTCCCGCAAACCCAAGATAAACCGGGGGACGAGTGTAAATGGGGGTATTTGCTGCAGGTCCATAGACATTATAAACCACCCTCCTTCTGTCGGGATAATCCTTGCGTTACCAAGGATGTTGAAGAGTGCATATCCTAGGATACTGTCGAGAATGGCACACGATTAGATGGGTGGTATAGGAAAAAAACGTAGACGTACGCAATAAAATAAATCATACCTTCTCTCACGAGAACGTTCATATAACGGCAAAGCTGAAGTCGCTTCGTCACTTTGTACATCTGAAGTGACTCCCTGACGAATTGGATAACGACAAGCAGACACATGACCGCGCCAAGAGTGATCTGGGCAACATCTAAAGCTTGTCCCCAAATGGGTGGGGCGCTCTCTTGTACCACACAAAACGAAGAGTTGAGTACTTGAGTGGGAATCGCTACGTGGTGGGTAGAGTATAGGTATATCATTATTTGATATTCATGATATAAAACCATTCAAACTTACCGACAGAACCATTGTGGCTCTGAGCATCAATGATAACATAAGTTATGAAAAACGCGATGATTTCCACGGCATAGAATACGAGGAGAGCGCCAAGGATAAACCGTGAACGGGTGTATAGCGCCCATACACGGAGAATCATCGTCACTGCAAGTACCGGTGTTATTTTATTCCTCCAGAAGAGTAAGCTAAATCTTACAATCTGCAGCACAAATAAAGATCCACAGGCTCCATTGTGCGAGAATAAAAATTGCGCTGCCTTGGAGATGACCCATATTAGTGTGAGCGTTTGAAACACCAAAAGACGTGTTCACATCTGGTTTGAATACGGTTGACTGATTACTTGGAAGTATCGGTAATGAAGCCAGATCACTCACGTCTATCAACAAATGAATGTTAGGTATATTCACTAATCATTGGAGGTACGGGAAATTACCTTTACAGTACCAGGGAAGAAAGTCGTCCCCCCTTTGACGAGGTCATGTCAACCCGACACACTTACTGTCCAAATTATAAACGTACATGTAGAATAAATCCTAGAGAACCAATTAGGGTCAAATCAAGTAAGGGTGAATCTATCGGCATACATGACATTGCAGAGCCCGAAATAACGAACCTGAGAGTTAACAGTTAACAAAATGTTAACCCTCGTCAAAGAAATAACCAGGATACATACAAGGACGAACAACGTAGAAACTGACGTCCAAGGTTTGTTCTTTGTTCGCATCGGTATATATCATTTATAGGGGATGGAATTCACTCACCCAAATGTATTCGATCTGAAAGAAGAGTGTCGGCGAGTAAGTCACCTGGCATCACAGGTAAGATTGTAATATGGGGCGTACTTCCTCCGGAAATGTTAGAACTGAACAATAGTTTGTTTAGTATAAAGAGTAAAATGGAGGTAAATAATACTAACTGTAATCATATCCGACGGCAGTGAGGATCACAACTGTCGGAAAGGGGATGACCTTAGTGTGCAGAGAGTAAACACTGGACATACGCGACCCGTAATTATTCTGTTGGATGGTTGTGATAACTTGCTGCAGAGACATGAGTGTGATGAGCAGAAGCGATATCGCTCGGGGGCATCTCGACAGCTAAGCTTAAAAACGCAAGATGATAAACGATCGCAGGTCACCGGAGAATAATGACAGGTGAACTCATCTCATAGGAGTGCAATAATGACTGCGATCACAAAGGCACGTAATGAATATACTTTTTGGAGGCGTGAGAAGTTGTCACAATGAAACAAAAGTCTGATGCTGTGTAATGTGTTCGATTGGCGCAGCAACAAATCCGCTGATCTCGGAACCTAGACTTTGAACCGTTACGCGCCTCGGATTGAAAGGCTCAACCAGAGACCGATACTTACATAAAGACCTCATGCATGAGTTTGTTTTCGTACTTCTCTTTTTTACCTTTCTGATGTCTATAATTTCTCGCAGATGCGCAATCGTTTAGCAATATTGTTCCCCTATGGTCATCAAGGATTCAGAAGACTATATTGTGTGGAATCAAGACGCACTCATCATTGGTCATCACAGTGTAAATTACTGTAGTCGTGTTTCATATCATATCGAATAAGCATAGGGTCAACGTACATGGCGGACATGTCCTTTTGACGGGCGTCCTGATGAAGCGAACTGCTGAGCAAATGCTGTAAACAAGAGGGCCAGTGGTCAGCATCGGCGCAGAAGAGCAGTGCGAGGAGCTAACGTATATGGATAAACTCGTGCAATGAGGATCGGCAATCAAAGCGCTGTCTCGGAAGTTCGGCTTGCTGCGGTGGAGCGGTGACAGTTCTTGAGCGCACATGTTCGGACGTATACTCGCATTATTGAGTGCTGTGTAGTATATCCTTCAGCGTCGTCAGTAATGATTGCAGCATCGCTATTTACCGTTTACCTAATTTCGAGAGCAGGGACAAATATTTGTCTGCGTGTACACCGCCTCCATCTGATTCTCCACATCAGAATTGAACTATATCACACATATGTAGTAAGTATGTGTTTCGGAGCAAGGTCAACGTCTGCATCCTAACTTTATGACTTCTCCCCTTCAATAAGCCATTGTGGAGATTCTAAGGAACAACTACACGTCTGGTACGTCGGCTCTTAACTATTCGCATATTTACTGTTCTTCCTTACTGCTTTCCCAGTTGTGATCATCACTGCTATAGGATATGATTACGGTAAGCACTACGTCCGTCTTATTTCTTTGGACTGAAAAAACTGCAACATCATCAGTTCTCACATTCTCGAAAGAGGTACACTTTGATTTCACTTGGCATACTCGTATGAGGCCAATCACGGATCCTTTTCTTCCGATAGAATAAATTTGGGTTATTTGTGAGTTTTCTCCCGACGCTCAGCTATCCTAACATGATCCCAGGATGAGCCGTGGACCTCGGTGTCTACGTTATTTTTCTTGGTACGCATTCTCCGTGTCCAAAATATCGAGCGAAAAATGAAGTACCTTACTCTTCAGGCTCGTTATTTCGGGTTGTGCGGTGCCATGTATGTTTGCGGCATGTGGTGCATCGATTGATCGCTGATTTTAAGCACTAGATCCTTGACTGTTTGTATGTCGAAAAGTTGAAACCGCAAGTTCGTCGATCTGATCTGTTCGCCTTGTCTAAGGGGGGACTTCTTTCCTTCCTGGTCCTGAAACGGTATCCGACACTTCCAACTATCGGTGAACCTCACTAATAAGCGCTGCGGTAGACGTATGTTCTTATATTGCGACTATGCGCTGATCAACATTGTGATGTGACATGTACACAATTAGATGTGAGCATACTTAGTTGACTTTTTCGATCTTCACCTTGCCCTAATTAGAACTGTTTCTAAGGTAACATAATCTATCTTTTTGGCTCGTGGAGCTCCTAGGGTTTTATGTGTGCCACTGATCGTGAGATCTCTTCTCTACTTCCGGTTCAGTGTCGGTTCAGTGGATTATATTGATGGATGCAGTGGCGATGATCCTCCGAGTATGGGCGCTATACAATCGGTCGAGGTTCATTCTTGGCATCCTCCTCGCTCTCTACCTCGTCGAAGTCATCTCAAATCTTGTGTCTTATCTTATTGTTAGTGCCCAATTTCACGAAGACCATGCAGGTATGCTGAACGGTTTCGTATTATACACCACACGTAACGGGATATCTGCCTTACACAGTAGGTACTTCTCAGGTGCTCAGTTATTCATTTTGCGTGTGGGGAAACCTTCCCCAGATCTGGGTGAAATCCTGGATCTCATTCAGATCCTTCTCAGTGGATTGACATGTCTCCTTATCATTCAATTCGTCAAGGAGTCGATTTCAATGTACATACAAAGTGACGAAACAATTTCACCTCAATCGTTACGTGAGCCTTCTTACAAAGCAAAGCGTAATTTACTTTTTGGCGTATGTCCATTCCATTCCTTGTATTGCTAGGCTAATGTCTGAGTAGCATCCTGGGATATGCACTTATCAAAGGGATGGGCAACACGACATTCATTCCACTAGTCGGTTGGAAAGCTATAGTTATAGCGGTATTGTCATAGATACCTCCATTCCCTCTCGTCCCCCGGTTCGTCCTCAGTCTGCGGGAGCTTTATGCGCGCGATCCTCAGCGTAGACGAGGAGATGAAATTGATATGGCATTCGGCTTGGGGTCGGCTTCGCTGTATTGCGCTCCTACTAGCGTGATCGTTTTTGCGGATGCTGGGCGCAGGAATGACGGAATTCAGATAGAAGATGGTAATGGCCGGGGAATTAGTCACACGATTAGTATTGCGTGGAGGGAAACAGGTGTTCGGTACAACGTTATGTATGTATTCTACATTTTCGATGCGGGATTTGGAACATCAGATTTAGTGCCTCGATAATGCTATGTACATAGTGTGAGTATGATATAGACGTTCTCGCCTCGATTATTTGAATTCTCGTGTCTCCTCCGCTTTTCTCTTCTAGCCCATGTGCACGTCTACCAACACCGATTAGATCTGCTCCACTCTACAACAACAATATTCTTAGCCTGCAGCACTGCTAAAACGCAATCCAAAATGAACACTCAGAAGCTGGACGTTCAGAGTTTTGCTAATCTTACAATGAGTGTGTTCCGTATTATTCAGAATACGATTCGGACGGACAGCCATAGTCTATGCATTCTTTCTAAGGTCTGGGTTCGAGGTGTTTTTGCATCATAAGATTGGCAAGGAATGAGAAAAGATCACTCGTGTCGGGTTCACTAGCAGCCATAGCACAGCCGACTCAGCGCGTTGATCGCTAGAACAGAAGAGCTAAGTGATACATGGTAAACGGGAGACAGAAACAGTACCTAGAACGGAAGAGCACGACGTTAGCTAGTTCTCATTTCCCTCTCTCCTCTCTAAAAGCTGAAGCGCTGACTAAGGAAGACTCAGGGAGTTTGGTAGTGCATACGTAGAGGCCGTGACAACTCACCTTTGACGTTATTATCTGAAGTGACCAT
>JBBPUC010000631.1:0-14352 GCA_038094375.1 Tubosaeta aff. heterosetosa
CTTCAGGTCTGTAGTCACATTTCCTCTGCATATATATCATTGGTTACTCATTGTGGACTTCAGTCCTTGCTCCCAGAGGCTTCCTGAGTCGACCCACCAAGTGGCTAGTTCGCTTATTCAGCCCTTTATCATCAACACATTTCTCTCACAATGGCTTAGTATCCCCTTGTTCCATAATGTTCTATAGTGTTCTATCAGTCCGATTCCACACTATATATACCTGGCTGTCATGTACTCTAGTTCCTTACTCTTGTTCTTCTGTATTCTTTGCAATACACCTCATTTCACTTGAGTCGCTCCTCACTTGAGACCTTATCATCAAACATCTCTTCATCGTTGTTGAGTTCTCTCTCATTGACTCCTTGAACCTTCACGTTGTTGTCAAGCAACCCTTGCCAACTCTCTGTGTCTATCTTCGAGTCCCTCCTTGTCAACCTCTTCGTCTCTCTGTGTACATCTTCGAGTCTCTCCTTGTTGACCTCTTCATCTTCTAGTGTTGTTTACAAGTTACTCCTTGTAAACTCCTCGTCACTCTAGTTGCCTTCTTCAGGATGTTGTCGTACCTCTTCGTGAGTGTCCTCCCTGATTTAGATTCATGTCGTCTGCTCTGCTCAAGTGGTACAACTTGTGTAACAAAAGAACAAGAGTCTCCTTTGTCCCTCCTATCCAGGAGTAGGACAACCCCTCGTAGCCATGTCTAGACAAAACTTCTGGGGCTTTCGTACTCCCTCTCCTGAACACTCCGACATCAAGATTGACGAGCCTAAACAGCCGTCATGCCCAGCATCATCTGAACTACAACCGGTTACACTAGTAGTTCACAGAACACCCAGTACTCGTTGAGTCACAGGAACCTCTCAAGTTCCTCCTTCACCCCAAGTATCTCTCAGACGACGACCTCTACCTGAGGTAGCTCCTAGTGTACCCACTCCAGTACAAACCCCAGTCCCACCTTGTCCCAGCACTCCCTTGGTTGCACCTCTAGCAACACCTCCAGTAGTCCCCTTGTTTGCACCCATCAAAATACACCCAGTCAATCCTTACTTAGGATTCCCACTTGCTGCTGTCGCCCCTAGTAACCCTTTGCCTAGTGTACCCACACCACCTCTGAGAATTCCTATACTGCCGCCCACTATGTCCACCACTGAGTCCAAGCTTAAAGCCACCCTCCCAGCTGACTTCTCTGGTGAACCCACTGACACTACACAATGGATGAAGGCTATGAAGGTTTACTTCTCCATCAACTCCTTGCTATACTCCACCGACAAGGAAAAGATCATGACCGCTCTGAACAAGATGAGTAAGGGCCGAGGCATCTCGTTCTCTGAGATGTGGTACAATAGGATGGCTGACTCTGCCATTGCCTCCTCCAAGAAAACCTTTGACAAGTTCCTTGAGAACTTTGAGTCCACGTTCTTCCCTTTCAATGAGAAAGCAACCGTTCACCTTAAGCTCTCCAAGCTCACCTAGAAATCCTTTAAGACACCCTCCGGCAAAATCAATGATGGTTTCCAGAAATATATCACAAACTTCCAAAACCTGGCTACCCACGCAGGTATCAAAGATGAGACCACACTCATTGACCAGTTCTCTCTTGGACTGGACCAATAGATCACCACCATGATCCTCTTCATGGCTGCCATCTCCATCACCATCAATGACTGGATCACAAAAGCCAAGACATTCCACATTCAGAAGGCCCACATTGATGCTCTCAAGAAGGGAACCCACACTCCTTCTTCCTTTGGTCATCAACAAGGACATAATCCCAACACTATGGATGTCGACGCTGTCTGCATCTCCAAACTTACACCCTTGGAACAAGCCAAGTGCATCCGCAAAGGTCACTGCTTCCACTGTAGGAAGACTGGCCACAACTCCCAGAGTTACAAGACATTCTCCAAAAACAAACCTCACACCCAGAACATTCGCACCGCTGCTACTACTTCACTCTCTGTTAATGACAAAGGGCTGAATAAGTGAACTAGCCACTTGGTGGGTCGACTCAGGAAGCCTCTGGGAGCAAGGACTGAAGTCCACAATGAGTAACCAAAGAGGAAACTAGAGTGGACTTCAGGCTCTATGTGCACTTCTGGTAAATAATGGTAAACACAACAGCCACAACACAATGAGAATGCAAAGTGAGAGCTCTGCTTGTGCAGAGAACGAAATACAAGTGAGAAACAACGAGGAAAAGATGGATATACCCATAGTGACCATGGGGAATCTAATGGTGGTATCTAGCGAGCGAAATATAGAGAATTGAGCAAGATATGAACTGAAAGAGTGCGAAATCATCAAATATAACACTCTCTGCTCCTCCAGTTCCTCCCAAGGAACCTGTCACCAAATCACCTTCTGATCTAGACACCTTTGTCAACTCTCTTCGAATCCAAGGAAGAGACGAGGGAGAAATCCTTCAATCTTTGAAAATGTGCTTTGAACCCGAGAAAGAGGAAGATGTAGCACACCTAGACACTTTGGATTTTTAACAGGGGAGTCTGCTTCAACATCTCTCTCCCCCATTGTACTTAAAGTTTTACTAAATGAACGAGCCTTCTGTCTCCCTATTTGTTTGCAAACTTCCTTGAAAACCATTGATGCAGTTGCTTTCATTGATAGTGGAGCAACTGGTAATTTCATTAATGCTAGCCTCATACCTCGCCTTCGTGATGGCATTCGCCCCCTTGCCCAACCACTCAATGCCTACAACATGGATAGATCTCCCAATAGCAAGGGAATCATCAAATACAAGATTAAAGCTCGTGCTCAGATCTCTTTGCCCTTTGACAACCTTGACCTCATGGTAACCTTGCTTGGTAAACGTCAAATCATTCTGGGAATGCCCTGGTTGAAAAAGTGGAACCCATCTATTGACTAGACTGCCAAAATGTTGACTATTCTTCCTTCCCCTCAGGATGTTGTTGTACCTCTTCGTGAGTGTCCTCCCTGAGGTGAAGAAGAAGACATCAACAAGATGACCCTCTCCATGCAACTCGCTCAACAGGAAAAACCCAAGAAATAGGAACTTCTGGAATGGTATAAGGACTTCACTGACGTATTCTCTGAGAAAACTTTCAATGAACTTCCCCCTCACCACTCTTATGATCACACCATCAAACTCAAACTGTCCTTTGTCCCCAAAATTGCCAAAGTATATCTGCTCAACCCTGTCAAAAAGGAAGCTTGCAAAGCTTTCATTGAGGAACATCTCAAGACTGGTCATATCATCCCATCCAAGTCTCCTCAGGCCTCTCCATTCTTCTTTATTCCAAAGAAGGATGGATCTCTACAACCTTGCCAAGACTACTGGTATCTCAACAAACACACTATTCACAACACTTATCCACTTCCTCTTATCTCTGACCTCATTGACGACATGAAGGACTCAACCATCTTCACTAAGTTTGACGTCCGATGGGGATATAACAACATTTTCATACAAGAGGAAGACCAATAGAAAGCTGCTTTCATCACTCCGCTTGACCTTTTCGAACCTACAGTCATGTTCTTCAGATTCAACAATACTCTACCTATCTTCCAAGCTTTCATGAACCACATCTTCTCTGACATGATTGTGGAACACTGGTTGAAGATTTATGTACATGGACAACCTCGGCATCCACACTCAGGATGACCTAGAACATCACCATGAACGAACCAAACAAGTACTCCTTTGACTTCGAGAACATGGCTTGTCTCTCAAACTCTCTAAGTGCTCGTTTGACACACCTCATATGGAATACCTCAGCATGATCATTGGACAAGGACAACTCAAAATAGACCCTGTAAAACTCTCAGCGATAAAAGATTGAAAATCACTCACCTTAGTCAAAGGTGTCTGCAGTTTCCTTGATTTTGCAAACTTTTATTGGAAGTTTGTCCTCAACTTCTCTAACATCATTGCACCACTAGTCCTCCTCATCCGCAAAAATAAACCCTGGCTTTGGACGTCTCTGCAAGAGACTGCCTTTAATTGTTGAAAACTTTGTTCACCTCTGCACCTGTGCTCACTCTCCCAGACACTTCAAAACCCTTTACTCTCATGACAGATGCATCCCTCCTCACAGCTAGAGCTGTACTCCTCCAGGCTGACACCAATGGTGACCTCCACCCTTGTGCCTACTTCTCTAAGACGTTCAGTTCTGCCAAACGTAACTATGACATCTACAACAGAGAACTTTTGGCTGTCATTCTCGCTCTACAAGAATGGTGCCATTATCTACTTGGAACTTCGCACTCAGTATCCATCATCTCGGATCACAAGAACCTCTCGTACCTTAAGGATCCTCGAAAACTATCTTGCCAACAAGCTCGTTGGTCGCTAACTCTCCTTGACTACAACATCCTCTGGAAGGTTACACCAGGTACCCAAATGGGCCCAGCTGACACACTCTCTCACAAAGACCTCCTCTGACAATGCTAACACTGCTATCCTCCCTGATCCCACTATCATCAACGCCCTTGATATGCACATCACTCATGAACCACATTCGCTCTTCATCCTCCTCTGATCCCCTTGTACTCAAGGCTCTGGAAGCAATCCATGATGGATCCTCTCTGTCCCCTTGTTCCACCACACAAGACTGGACCTTTGATAATGGTCATCTTTTCTACAAGGGTCATCTCTATATTCCTCTATTCTCTTGCTCATCTTTACTTTATAGTATTCACTTGTCTCTGTCCTCTGGTCACACTGGACAATTTCACACTAAAGCTCTTGTTGAAAGTGACTTTTGGTGGCCTGGTCTAGGCACTTTCATTTGAAACTTCATCTCTGGTTGCGCTGTATGCCAACAATCCAAAGTCAACACATATCCTATTGTCCCTCATCTTACTCCTATTGCCTCTTCGTCGAGCCTACCTTTCAAACAACTCTCTGTCGACCTCATCACTGACCTCTCTCTATCCTCTGGTTATGATTTTCTTATGGTCATGGTCGACCACAGGCTTATGAAGGGGGTAATTCTCTGTCCTTGTTCAAAAACCATTGATACCGCAAGAGTTGCTAAACTATTCTTTAAAAATGTATTCAAAAGATTTGAACTTCATGATTCCATCATCTCTGATTGTGGTCCACAGTTTGCCTCTGCATTCTCTCGAGAACTCACTCGTCTCCTACAGTATGATGTTCGACTATCCACCACATATAACCCACAATCAGATGGTCAAACTGAATGAACCAATCAAGAGGTTGAAACCTATCTTTGGATCTTTTGCTCAAACAATCTGAACTCCTGGGCTAAACTCCTTATCACCACTGAATTCCACCACAACTTCATTCCACATAGCTCCACTAAGACATCTTCATTCTCCTTGATCCTTGGATATGAACCACGTTCCTTCTCTGTCATCGGAAAGACCTTTATCTCCACACTCTCAGACCGACTTTCCTTTTTAGAAAAAGCACACCAAGAAGTCCTTGCTGTACATGATTCTGTCCACTTAGCAATAATGCACCACTCTACCCGCAGCTTCTCCCCTTGGAAAGTCGGCGATAAGGTATGGCTTGAGGCCACTAACCTCCGTATTCCCTATCCCTCTCCCAAACTCGCTCCCAAACAACATGGCCCCTTTGAGATCTACCAAGTACTTTCCCCTCTGGTCTATTGTCTTCATCTCCCCACCTCATGGAAGATTCATGACATGTTCCACACCTCACTTCTAACTCCGTTCAAACAGACTAATGCACACGGTCCATCATTCATCAATCCACCACCTGATATGATTGATGATGAAGAAGAATACAAAGTGGAGGCTATTCTCTCTCACAAGGGCTCCCCTGGCCACTATTGGTACCTGACCGCATGGAAAGGCTATGCCTCATTAGAAAATACTTGGGAACCTGAATCAAATCTCTGACACTCTGCTACTATCCTTTCCGCTTATAAGAAGGCACATCACCTTTGTTGTTCTCTAGTTTCAGGATGCTGTTGTACCTCTTTGTGAGCATCCTCCCTGAAGCTACCCTCACACTTTCCATGAATGATCTCTTTGAACTTCTATATCCCTTCTTCACTGGTCTTATCACTTGCATTTGTGCTTTCATTTTTACTCTTCTCATCGCTATGTTTTTCACTTTATTCTGGATTTACTACCAACCAACTCCTACTTGTTTTCATGTTGTTATGGCCATCCCTCTTCGAAATCTCCATCCTAATGTTTCTTCTTCTACTTTGCACAATGATGAAAACTGTCCTCTTGTTCATTCTGTTACTTTAGTTCCTGCCACTTCTTCTCTTTGCCCTCATAACCCTACTCCTGAGTACAACCAAGCCCTTCTCTGTCTCACTTGAAACAACTTCCTAAACTCTTCTATTAATGCCCACCTTGACATGTTCTCCCCCATCTCTACCCTTTACCAACTCATCCAATGGGTATCATCACTAGAACCTAGACTATTGGATGGACTTCTCAAACCTCTCCTCGTCCTTGCCTATCAGTTGGAGATGGGTGAACTTTTCTCAGACATTGAGCATTATTCCAGAGATCTCGAGCACATCCCTAGCCAAGTTATACCATCTCCTTTACCAGGTCTGCTCTCTTCTTCCTCTTGAAGGAGTAATATATCCTGCTCTTCACATTTCTCACATTGTGCCTCTTGTCGTAACCATCATCCCTATCATTCTCCTCCTCGATGATGCACCCCATCTCTAGATTTTGGAGCAGAACCTGAATGGGATGACGTTGCCTACGGCAATATCACTGGCTCACCCCCTAGGGACTACTATTAATCATCTTTAACCTGATAGCTCAAAGGTAGAAAGGGGGCAATGTTACAATTTCTTTCCTCATTTGTTTCTGGCGTATCCATGACACATTTTATCTCTTATCTTTTGTCACACTTTGATCTTATCTTTAGGCCAATTCCTTCGCACCATCTAGTCATTTTTCTCTTGTCATTGGCCTAATAATTATCCTTACTGGTCCATACTCTTCTTCTTCGGATTTCTCTTTGAGTATGTCCTATTCTCTTTTATCCTATGTTTGATTCCTTGTATGGAATCCCTTGTTCTTTCTATAACTCATTTCCTATTTTATACGGACAGCCTTCTCCACAGTTGTTTCTCTCACAACAGCTTAGTATCCCCTTGTTCCACAATGTTCTATAGTATTCCATCAGTCCGATTCCACACTATATATACCTGGCTGTCATGTACTCTAGTTCCTTACTCTTGTTCTTCTGTATTCTTTGCAATACACCTCATTTCACTTGAGTCGCTCCTCACTTGAGACCTTGTCATCAAACATCTCTTTGTCGTCATCGAGTTCCCTCCTGTTGACTCCTTGAACCTTCACATTATTGTCGAGCAACCCTTGCCAGCTCTCTGTGTCTGTCTTCGAGTCCCTTCTCGTCAACCTCTTCATCTCCCTGTGTATGTCTTTGAGTTTCTCCTTGTTGACCTTTTCATCTTCTAGTGTTGTTTACAAGTTACTCCTCATAAACTCCTCGTCACTCTAGTCACCTTCTTCGGGATGTTATAGTACCTCTTTGTGAGTGTCCTCCCTGATTTAGGTTCATATCGTCCGCTCCACTCAAGTGGTACAACTTGCGTAACATTAGCTCTGTTTCGGAGGTGGAAAGTGGGTGCCTCTCAATGTTAGACTGATTGACTATACTAATCTCTGTTTCAGATACCAAGTCAACACAAAGCTGTTGTAATGGCCCATGTTGCACTGCTATATGGAAGTATCAGCTATCTTTTAAGCTTGGAAACCCCAGACAGACAACTTACCATCTGTTGGAGTTACTTTTACCTTCTTCATTGGTCTTGAAGGTAAAATTTTCTCAAGTCTGTGTTTCTGTGCCACACTAGCCTCTTTCTCTTCTAAAACTGTACAGGCCTTTTCAGTTTGCTTTCCAATCTGTTTCATGGTTCCTGTGAATATTTGGACTCTAGTTGTAGATGTTTTATAAGGCTAAAAAAGCTTGGTAAGATGGATGGGTTGGTGTCATAGTGTCGAAATGGATGTAGTCACATATGTATAACATGTCACAGATCTTGGTCACAGATTGGTGTACAAACATCCCTTGCTATCATTGTACTAATCTATATACTTGTGATATATACTTATAGTCTGATATATGTATTAAACTAAGGTTACCCATGGTGTGGGTGTGGGTATAGGTATGGGTATCAGTGATCTATACCCACACCCATACCCACCATATACCCATGCCTACATAGGTTGGGCATATCTATGCTTAACCCTAGTGCTATTCAAAAGCCTGACCTCATTCTCTGCAAGCAGTCGGTCATCAAGAAGTACAAAAGCAATAAAGAACATCATTTTAACCTCAGGACTGATGTCTATGTCATCGGTGATGTGAAGTAGCAGAACTCCTCTGAAAACATCAAAACTTTGTTCACCAAACTCACTGAAAAGGTTGTGTTTCAGCTTGAGACTCAGGATGGGCAATACACAACACTAGGGCTTCAAATCATTAGCACTGATATCATCCTCACCTTATTTGAATACAGAGATTCTGTTTCTACTCACTCTCTCAGTATGTATTAATACCCTAAGGAGTTCCTTCACCACACATTCTTCACTCAATTGTTGTGGATCCCATTCCTGAGAACTGCAAGTACCACCTACATGTCCTTTATCATCTAGTTTCTACCCTAAAAGGGGATCTAATCTTCAACTTTTTGTCAATTGCTGAACTGATTGTCAGACTTACTGATTGCTTGAAAGGTGAGTCATGTTGGCCAACTTAGCATTGAATTCCTGCTCACACATCAATAGCACACTTCGATTCATTTGAGAGAGTAAGTGTACTCCATCGAGATGTCAGCTTATTCAATCTTTTGTTTGTGTTGGAATCTAAGATAGAGGCAGCAATGCCCAACTAAGGTACAGTAACATAAGTACAGTGACTAAATAAGGAACAAAGATCTCACCTCAGACTGTGCTACCAGAGTAGAGACACAACTGAGGTGAGAGGAAGAAAGTTTGAAGGTAAAATACATATAGACACGTGCTTGCTAAACTCTACTTAACTCTAGAACACTCCAGAGTAGGATAGGTGAGAATAGACATTCTGAGATAGGAAGAGTGAAAGGTGCAGTGCCACAAGGTTGGAGCAGTCAGGATGATGATATGCATAATAATCAACTATATTAAGAAAGGATAAAGTAAGTTCAAAAAGGAAAAAGTGAAAGATAAAGGAGATTGCTCCAGAGTTTGTGTTTATGAACTTTAGTGTTCTGGAGTTGCATTTCTGACAGTTTCCCTTGGTGAATGGGCACAGACTAGAGTTCTTACTTGCACTTGCAAGTGGGTGTGAACATATCTAGCTTGAAAAAAGCTGAAATTGTATATTCACTGTTGTGGTCTCCTGAGTGACTGGAGATACTCGGTCCCAATCCAGAAGATAGAGACTAAAAAGGCCTGCAATGAAATATTGTCTTGTATTTCATCCAATACAAACAACCCACCCACTCTTTTCATTAGGTCGCCCAGAAACTCAGAGGTGAAGATGAAGCCTCAATATCAACTGAACAACATGGATAGCATTATCATTCCTATAGTTGGCGAGTCCCTCCCACATGACTCTAACTATCCTATTGATACTAGTCCCCTCTATTGTACTGTATATTCTGACTTACTTGGATTGGACACTATACTAATGGATTTCAGAGAATGTGGCCTGGATGGCTGTATAGCTCAGCCATACAGTCCCCAGGACTCTAGTGGTGCATCAACTGCACCACGATTTGGAATCATTTTTTATATCCTGGTTGTGATATGTCTTCTATATGATGTACCTCATGCCACCAAGCCCTCTAAGAAGCTTGTCAAATGCTTTGATCCACTCTTTGCTATTGCTTAGCCCAGCATCATGAAAATGCTCATTATCCAATTTGACTTTCGTTGGACAGCACTCATACTTCCTCACATCTCCATCTACTTCCAGCCTCTGATCCTACTTCTTGAGAAATCGTGCAAAGAACTTATTTTACCTCTCAAGATTGAAGGTGGTATCATTCAGACCAACTCAAATTTTATACATTGGTCATTCATCACCTAGATGGTTGAGACTCTCATGTTCCTTTCTGATAGCAGCTGGTCATCACTGAATGCACAAGGAGAAAGTAACCCCACTGTTGCTACACAGAGTAGTAGCACTAGTGTTGCCACAGCTCGGCTAACTAAAGCCAGTTTCAGTCACATTCAGCTTTTTCCTAGCTGACACACCACTCAGCACATAGAGCCATTCTAGCAGCTTGGCTCAGCTAACCAAAGTGACTGGCTATGTGGCTGACAGCATGAGAATTTAAGGTTCGGAGCTTGTGGGCTGCATGATGAGTGTGCCACCACCACCATATGATAGCAATGGCAACACAGCAACTGCATCACATGACAATGATAGCAACATGGGCAATGGCTGCCACACGCCTTTGTGCAGCTAGCAGGGGTGGCCCAAACACAACAACTGAGATGATGAGGAGTGTCCAACAAGCAACCACCACTATATACAATGATGGTCCTGCCCCACCAGGATGACAACACAGGCAATGGCTGCACAACAACATGCCACCACCATAAATGACATGGGCAGAGGGCCCAATCATGCACAATGAAGACAATGAAGGGTGTGCGACAAGCACACCACTACCACCATATAACAGTGACCACAGTGCAATGACAACTACTCCCTACAACAATAACAATATAGGCGATGGCTATACAATGGCATGCCACCACCATACAATGATGATGTGGACAAGGTGGCACAACCACGTGGTGACAAAGACAATGAGGGGTGTGTGACAAGTACACCACCACCACCACTGTACGGTGACTATGGACCACAACTACACCCAAACAAGATGATGACATGGGCAACGGCTGTGCAACTGTGTGCTACCACCACATGATGATGACACAGGTGGGGGAGGCCTAAACACACAATAAAGATGACAAGGGTGCAACACATACACTACCACCACTATACAATGGCAATCATGGTGTGACAGCAACTGCTCCCTACAACAACGACATGGGTAAGGGGCACAGTTATACAACAATGAAGACAATGAGGAGTGCACTACAAGTGCACCACCACCACTGTACAACAGTGACTGCAGTGCAACACCAACCGTACCACATTAGGACAACAACATGGCCACCATAGCCTCAATGACAACAGCAAGGGTGAGGTGGGCAGAATGATGTGCCCACCACAACCATAACCTCTCCATCCACATGATGACCACATGAGCAAGGGTCATGTGGGAGCAAGCCATCACTGCATGAAGATGATGGAGACAAGGGGGTGCAACTATACAACAATGAGCACAAGTATCCCCTGCCTCCACAATCATAACAACAACTATATAATGGTGATGGTAACTGTCACATGAGCCACCACCACATGATGATTACAATGATATGGGTAAGGGCTACATACATGACAGCTACCACACAATGACAATGAGCACAAGGGGGGTGCAAGCGTCCAAAAAATGATGATGATAGCTGTGTGATGAGTATGCCACCACTGTATGACAGCAATGGTGGTGCAACAGCATAATCTAGCAGTATGCCATATCCTATGCCATACGATCAGTGTCAGTAGCATATAGAGTAGCATGTAGGATACTAATAATGCTAAATAATATATCAGACAGTGATGAACACTCAGTTAGCTGACTTGAAGCCACAAAGCCATGACTAACCGAGTTAAAGTAAGCTGAGTCACACATTTTAAATGGCTTGGCTTTGACTCAACAAGCCGCCGGCTCAGCTACAGCTTGAGTCAGCTATAAGCTGAAGCTACAACAACACTAAGCAGTACACCTAGCACTACATTACTATCATTGCTCTTGATTTCCTCGTCACTCGTCACTGCAACCAGTCTATTTCTCTCCAAGAAATCCCTCCCATGTTGTTCACTACTCTGCATGACTGGAACATCCTCTGGAAGTGCTAGTGTCAAGCAACCCTTCAATGCTGAAGAGGATTCAGTGGCCTCTCAAGGGAAGAAACACTCTCAACCCAGTCTCTGGTTTACTGATGAGCCTAGTTCAACCAAACCTCCAGCAATGTCTCCAGCTCCACCTATTCCAAACACTTTGGCTGTGAATAGTTCCTTTCAAAAGCTGTGGGGGTATGCTAGTGCCCCTCATTGAGTTAATTCATTACTTGGACTATGTTGTTTGACTATTTGTGTCTTGTATGTATGCTGGTTCATCATATAGTCATTCATGTAGTCAGGGCCACAGGCTATACATGCATGGATTGCACGTAATGTAACATGTTCTGACCTTTGGATTTAAACAGCACATGCAGCCATGAGTATTCTTCATTTTCTCCATCTCTCAATAGCTAGAAAATGTAGGATTATTTATAAAGATGACAACACTGATAAGATCACCAGCTGTCATATGCCATTCCAACTCTGGAACTCCACACCAACTCCTCACCTCCTCCAGAGTGATCTCTACTGTTCACACACATGTGATATCCAGACCCATGTGATCTTTTTCTATTTAGTTATCTTTGTTCTCTGATTGGATGTGCCTGATTACTTTACTTAGTCATCATTCTTAGATGTGTAGTCCAGCATGTCTCACTCCTGGTGCACAGCTCCAGCTCTCTCCCTTCCCATTTTACTCATTCAGAATATGTAGGAGTTACTCTGTGTACTATACCAAATGGTTTGTGGCTATACATATTATGTAATCTCACATCGGACTGTACATATATACAATACACCCCGTTTACCTCAGTGACTGACTACCATAGCACTGAAGTGAGTATCCTTCTTACTTAGCTTGTATTGTAGCTGATAGCCTGTAGCCTACTGTGTACTACAGGTACTTATACATTCTAGTGACTGACTACCACAGCACTGAGCCTACTGCATACTACAGAATGTTCTGCAGCCACTCTGTTAGTAATGCGATACGACTCCAGTAGTATAAATATCGTAGTTACTTCACTGTTACTCCTTAGTCTAAATATCGACTTGGATAACTCCTGTCTCTACTCCACTCCACTCCTACTCCTACTCCACTCCAAAGAGTCAGACCTACGCAAGACACAACACATAAGTCCTGTGCCAAGACTCACCACTCCACTTTGCCACTCTGTTCCGACCCTTCGTTCTCTCGGACTGCCACTCTGGAAGACAGGAGTGATCAATGCTCTTCCACTAAAAAATCTTGGAGAGAATTAGAGCAAGTGGATGTGTGTGCTCGTCTATTTTCAATGGTTGTTCAACACTTACTGATGCTTGCAGCCACTGAGCCAATCTGCTCATGACATTCCTCACACTCCAGAAAAGATAGCAGAGATTAGTTGGCTCAGATGAGGGAGTTTGAGCAGTTGCAGACAGAGTCTTCTCAACAACCTTCAAGAATCAACATCACTACGAAGAGTGAATTAATCAATCCTATGGCACCATCATCCCAGGCTACTAGCAAACAAGCATCCTACCTTTGATGAGCTGTCCTAGATCCTCTATGCAAGAGCCAGGCATTACCTACATCTCCATGGCCAGTTGCCTCATTGGCAGCATCCAGTAAACGATTCAGTTTCAGACTACCTGATGCTACCCGAGACCATGTCTCCCCAATGCCTCCTATAGTCAATATCCAGGAACTCCCTTGTACTTGGGCCTAGGGTTCATTGGGAGCTGGTGTGACAGCTCCCCCAGCTGCTGAAGCTCGACCTGCAATCAATACTCAAGCACCTCTGTACACTCGGTTCTGTGGTTCAGGATCAAACTCACTTTCCTTATCTATACTGTCATGTAGCTCTTTAGTCTTTTCCACAGTGTCAAGTTTGTGATGTGGAATAGCTTCAACTATACTAACTTCTCAAACACCATCTGTGTGTTCTACTGGTGAGCAGGTCACCACAAGGCTGAATGCAGGGTCCACTTCCACACTACCATGCCCCTTAATGTCTGCAGCTACTTCCAAGACTTGTATTCCACAAATATTTCAGTTTGAGCACTTTAATGAGTCACCTTCCCTACCATTGTGTTCCATGAAATTAAAGTGTACCACCTCTTTCTATCATCTGCCACTCAGCCTCAACAAAGGTGGCCATAGCATTCATTAGGAAACCTATATTTCTGCTAAAGTGTCTAAATTTAGGTGATTTAGACAAGAATAGCTAGTTAGACTGTTAGACTGTTCAGATCCTCAACCATTCATTCTATCTTTGCTATTAAGTCATCTATATAATCTTCTATACAGCTAAACATCTAAACTGTCTAATTTTAGACCATTTTAGACCATTTTAGACAGTTTAGACATTTAGATAGTTGATTAGATTATATTGTTAATGCATATTGTTAGATTAACTATTTTATATATTTCTTCATTTATAAAA
>JBBPUC010000632.1:0-14331 GCA_038094375.1 Tubosaeta aff. heterosetosa
ACAGCAAAATCAAGGAAATAGATACGGCCACAGGATCAACCGTCTCGGAGTGGTCGATTCCTTCGGCCTCATGTATTGCCCTGTCGCAGTACGAGGGATTCTTGGCATGTAATACCGGTGACACAATTACTTTCTGGGACACCACAACACGCGCACAACTCTGTCTCATTCCAGGCGAAAGTCCCTCTTTCATTGCGTTCTCCCTAGATGGCGAGCACCTTGCAATTCCTGGAGATGGTAACAAGATCATCTTAAAAGACCTGCCTTTTATCCCAGTGCGTCTCATCTCTCTGTTCGTCTTTTCACACATTGCTACCTTGCTCTGTAGTGGCCGGAAATCCATATCGACAGCGCTGCGCTACATGCATGGAAACACGGTCGACTCGCAAACGCGGAAGAACTGCTGACTGCGGCATTCCCGACGTCCCAGAATACGGCCCATCATATACTAGCCAGTCGAGCTCTCATTCGCGCACGCTTGAGCCAGTGGGATGCAGCGCTTGCCGACGCAAACGAGGTACGCGTCGCGCTTTTCTCGCCTACATTGACGCTCACACAATTCAAACCAAGTCCATTAACACTCAGCGATCCGTTATCGGCTACATTGCAAAGTGTGTGGCCCTTGTCGGCGAAGGTGAAATAGAAAAAGCACGTTGTATGTGTGACGTTGCGTCCCAGCGTTTCCCTTCAGGAGATGGTACCCTGCTTCTCATTAAGGTGTGCCATTTCGTTCAACGTAGCATCGCCCTTCATCTTCTCTCTGTTAGGCTGTTGTTCTGTTCATGGCCGGAAAGCACGACGATGCCATTTCACGTTTAGATGAGCTCATTGCCGATGGATTATCTCAGCCAACATTTTATGTAGTCCGGGCAAGTACATAGTCTTTTCACATCCGGTAGCGTAACTACTGATGCCTCTGACAGGCATACATGTACCTCCTTCTTGGGAACCTGCACATGGAACGTGGTCATTACGAACATGCGACTCGTTCATTTGAGGATGCCCATGTTAAACTGGGTGACCACATCCATCGACCTCCGTCGATAATCTCATTGGTATAATCCCATGTTACCTCGTGATGTGACACAGTTAATCTAATTTTTCGATAGCTTTCTGGCTGGAAATTTGATGGTCTCGCGTTCGCAATCCAACAACGCCTTTGTGAGGCCCTCTGGGCTGCAGGTCGTACCAAGGAGGCTGGTGAACGTGTACTGCAGATGGCAGATAAGGGGGTTGACACGACCGAGAGTGAGGCGTGGGTTTCTGGTAAGCGATCGTCCTACTTTGCCTTTAAATACCACTGAAGTGATCATTCTCTGTCAGACTTTAGACATCGATGCCGCATAAAATTAGAAGAGCTCGGAGATAACGCCACCGGTGCAAGGAAATACGAAGAGGCCGTCTCGCTGTATACCACTGCGTTGTCCCTAAATCTTGATACACCGCAGGATCTGCTAGCCAAGCGAAGCAAGGCACGCGCAGGAAAAGGCCTATGGAATGATGCATTAGAAGATGCAAACGAAGTAACTCATTCTCAGCCCTCCGGGTTCGTGCATACTAATGGGTGCTACCAGATAATCAGGCTCGATCCATCTTCCCCATCAGGCTACGAGAGGAAGCATCATGCTTTGCGTGGTGCGAGAGACTTTTCGAATGCCCGGGAGGCATTCGAGACGATGGTATCAAAGATGTCAGAGTCACCCGATCCAGAGACTCGTGGTGAGGGCGATTCACTTATACCAATACTTTAATTCACATTCTTGCATAGAGCGATCCTGCCACTATGTTCGTCCAGAACAGACCCAAGAATCCCTTCGCACCGCCATAAAGAACGTCATTCGTAACTCCCCACTAGTCCTTATCGACGTCGATTCCGGTCGGCTCTGCGATAAATCAGAGCAGGCTGCCGCATTCGAGTCAACACCTCTCTTTACAGAGCTCGTGTGTTCTATGACCACACATATTGACGACGCTCTTATCGAACGAGAAGTCGGGGAATTCTACCGTTATGCCACGTTATCGCACACGTGGCAAACTAACGAGCCTTTATATGAACATGTCATCAAAATTGTGGTGTACGGCCTGGCGGGGTCTCCCACTCACGACAAACTCCGAATGTTCTGCACAATTGCGCGAGAAGAGGGGTTTCATTGGGCTTGGAGCGATACGTGTTGTATCAACAAACTGAGTCCCTTTGCGCTCCATGAAGCCCTTGTCAATGTGTTCAAGTGGTATGAGGGATCCGCGATGACGATTGTCTTTCTCATTGACGTCGACGGACTGGCAGAGCCTGGTGCTCTGGTAATGAGCATTTGGAACTCGAGTGCGTGGGCATTGCAGGAGTATCATGCATCAAAGGTGGTTCGGTTCTATACCAAGGACTGGAAGCCGTATCTGGGTCTCACTGTTTACAATCACAAGGAGGCACCTGAGATCATCTCAGAGATGGAGAAAGCAATAGGTATCTCAGCGCTGGCGTTGATGGCAATCCGCCCTGGTCTGAGCGATATACGGGAGAAGCTCCGCCTGGCCTCGACGCGACAGACGACACGGATCGAGGACGCTGCATATTCCTTACTCGGGATATTCTCTGTGTCGCTATCGGTCTCATATGGCGAAGGAGACAAGGCACTGGGTCGCTTATTGTCCCAATTGCTCACGAGCTCAGGGGATACCAGTATCCTTGCATGGACAGGAACCTCGAACGGGTTCAACAGCTGTCTTCCGGCCAAGATTGCTGTGTTTAACCAGCCACCGATCTCACATATTCCGCCAGCTATCGCCGACACCGAGATGAAAACGATTATTGACGAGCTGCGGGCTTCCGAGCTGGACTTGACTCTGGCCATAAGATTGCGTGACGAACTGGATAGGCTGCCCACGCCACTCTTTGTAGGACAACGGATGAAGCTCCCTTGCCTAGCTTTCAAACTTAGCGACATATCGGGCCATTGGAAGGGATCGGAGCATGTATTTCATGCACAGGCTGCAGGGCTTGGGGCACTGGAGATCAAGACTAGGCTAAATCTCACGAAGCTGGGGTCTCTGCATCTCGCCTACCCCTGGGTCAGATTTCTTCTCGACTTACGTGCTGGCGAGAGCATGGTAGAATTCGCACCGGAGCCAGAAGTTTCAGATCCAGACGACGATTTTCCATCTACGGACTCAATCCCAGAGCTTTCCGATACTGCGGATGAGGATGCTCCAGATGATGGTCCGCTCCCGTCTCCGTTGGACGTGGAGATGCATGTGTACAAATTCCTCGCTCGGCTGAGGCAGCCTTTTGGTGGGCTTTTACTTATGCCCAGCAGACGAAATGCAGAGTACAAGCGGATCGTTGCGGACAGTTTGATTACCGCCCAGGTGGAGATCACGTCGGCGACGTTGGACGCGTTGATACAGAACGTGCGGGTGGTAGATGTGCTTTGATTCTTCCACAGTCTTTTTCCATGTTTCCTTATGTTTTCATCCGAGTTTTCTGTTATCGTTGTTCCGCTTGTTGACTGCTTGATGTTTTCATTCGAGTTTTTGTTATCGCTATTCTGCTTGAACTACGGATGCTTGTGCAGGCATTCTGATGACGAGCTACTGTACTTGGATCTCTGTATCTGTAAGCCCTGCGGTACTACATACAGTATTACCTAGTCACGTGTCCTAGATCCTTTGTACCCGTACGACGTAGTCACCCAACAGAGCGTGGTCCAGTTCGCTGTCCGCCCGTCTCTCAGTGTTTCCCGCCGTTGGCCACGGCAGGTTTCCAGTATCCTGTGTATGAACCTATACATATAATGATGACTTGCGACTCGGACTCGTGCGAGCAGAACTTCTTGCCAACTCCTCTCGCCATAACGTGTGTCAGCTCATCTAAATCTTCAGCATGCTTCGCCGACTCATCCAATCCTTTTTGATTGGTATTGGCACGCAGCCCTTGGACAAGGTTTGTCTTCCGACGACACCGTGACGACGCAAAACTATTGCAAGACATTTCAATGTGATAGTCGCAAAAACGCGACCAGAACTGTGTCTCCCTGACGCAACGGACGATGACGACGATGACGCAACCCTGCCTCGGTAGCGCATAGACTGTCCGGTCTTCGTCTGCCCTTATCGGAGTCCTTAGGCCAAGGTCCTGCGTCGCCATCCAGGTCGCTGCGCACGTACTTCCACCGCGATGAGCAGATAATTTCGCTTTATTTTGTTCGAGGATATGAGGGCCTTCGTGTCCACTCAAAGCCCTTCTACAGGGTATCAGAGCTCCTGGCAGCGCTGTTGCCGGAGACAGGCTCACGTGGGAGTGGGTCACTCGCTTCGACCATATGAGCCTGACATACATCAACTATGCCCTTGCACAAAGGGTCGGAGAAAGATACTTAGTGTTGAAGTGATACAGACATCTTGAAATTCGTGTCGTCCTTCTGTCGCCAGTAGGCTTGCGTAGAGTTGGACGTCGTGGGAACTGCTGTATACGTTGATGCGGCTCTGACTCGAAGTGAGACATGGAAGTTAGTAGGCTGGTCACCAGACTACGGGGAAGTGCACTCACCACACCCGCCCGTGCTCTGCCACTCCCTCCTCTCTCATCAGATCTTTTCTTTGGGTTCCGCAGCAGCCCAGGCTCTGGTTGTGAGGATCGTATCTCACCTGCCCTCGCGGCTCACCAGCAGCCCTGGCTTCCTATGGAGCCGGACCATCCGCGCTGCCACCCATTCATCAATAGTCGAACGCTGGTGATATTGTAGTAGCAGTGCGAACTCCAAAGGTGAATCACTCTACTGCACCCGCCATCCTTGAAGGTGGCAAGGGCAATACCTTTTCCCCCTGCGACAAGATACTCGCCGTATGTACTCGACGATCACAGTCGACTTGAATGGTCCGGAAATATTCTCGCTTGAAAATCAGCACTAATATGCAAATCTATTTAGTCCTATATATTGATTGTGTCAGTATCATGTTCATGGACGTTGGCGACCAGTGGTCAAGAGAGCAAAGGAAGAAGGACCCTCTTCCTTTACTCCTTTGGCTACTCAAGGAACTGCATGTCAGCCGTAGTCACTTAAGAGAGCCTTTGCGTCCGCTCCATGTCGTTCTACAGGAGATCGGGGCGCTCTTCTGCATTCCCAGACAATCGATGCTCCAAGCCCGGAGAGTCTCGTGCACAACAATCCTCTTTCTCCACGACGGGTCCGATTCACGCTTCCTAACAAGTCCCCTTCCCTACATCGTCATACAGAACCTAGAGGATCACTCACAGAACAACATTTCTAGGAGGCTGTAATTCTTGTCGTGCTCACTGTCTGCGTCTCCACCTTGGCAAATATGGAGCCTCCGAAACCTCCCGCATTCAAAGACAAGAACGTGCGCACTCCAATTCATGTCGGACCTCGAACCCGACGTCCGCATGTGTTTACACTCTGACTGCTTCCCAAGGACTGCTGGGCTTTTCTGTATTCCGGCAGGTCATGTATGGTATACTCGCTCGTTCTCATCATGGCAATGCCTCACACAAAGCAAGAGACTGTACTGACCAAACAGACTGAGGTGGCGCAGACCGTGCAACGCGACCACTCTCAGCTCGGTGATCATCGCGTCGAGCCCATACGGATGTTACCCTGAAGCAAGAAACATCTGAATACGCAAGTTGCGACACTGATGAACACGAGTGACGCTTCTGATCTCCAAAGTGACACCCACAAGATCCAGAATAATGAACACAGTCGTGGACGGATGATTCTCACGTTGAGCAGTGGCTACGATCTTGTCCGCGTGCGTTCACAAGCCTGCTCACCTCTATCAAGGAGCGGTTGGGTTGAGGGGTGCCAGCCAAGATCGCATCGAGGTATCTCGAGACTAAGATTGCTCAAGATTTGTACACTGATGGCTATGAGAAAGACAGTTTTTACGCAGCGAATTGGCGATCGCTTCTACTTCTCTGACACTCCCCAGCGGTGCTGATTCCATCCGAAAAGTTGACGTACCCACTAGAGGTTTTTTAGCACCAGGCACCTGCCTATTCGTGGAATCCCTCGGGGAAAAGGTTATTGAATGATGACTTATCCGTAGACGGCCGTTCAGTGGACGATAACAGGGAAGAGACGTCATCCGTAGTGCTTCCGAAATGAAGTTTGTGGGGCAAACAAGCACACGAGGTTGGGGCCTATTTCAAGGGAGGGGAACGTGTGTGCCCACAGGCCATCCCTTCTTCCTTGCCCTCTCAATTGCCCATCGGCCATGTCCTTACTGCGGTCGACAAGGGGTGAGTGTTGACGAAATGAAATGGGATTCGTGCTGACAGTCACAAACCGACAAGAAAACTCCCTTACTTCGAGGTTGGAACGCGCATCAAGGGCGAACAACGTGGGTACGCGCAAGCTATATTCTCCCCGGTCTCTCGGCGATTACCCATCGACCACATCCACGTCGTCGTTGACGAGCGGTGTGTACTGATGTCATGAAATGAGATTCGTGCTGACAGCCAGCTTAGATCGACAAGAATATATCAACAGCCCTGTTTCGGAGCCTATTTCAAGGGAGAGCAATGTGGGTGCGCACGGGCCAACCCTTCTTCCTACCCCTCCCGATTTCCCACTTCCCACACTCACGTCGTCGTCGACGAGCGGTGCGTACTAATGAGATGAAGTGAGGTTCATGCTGACAGCCAAAGATCGACAAGAACATCTCGGCAGTCCCATTTCGAGGCCTATTTCAAGGGAGAGCAACCGCGGGCCATCCATTCTTTCTCCCCCTCCAGATTGCCCACCGCCCACATTCACGGCGTCGTCGACGAGCGGTGCGTACTGATGAGATGAAGTGAGATTCATGCTGACGGCCAGAAATCGACAAGAATATTACAACCTCATTGATATTGACGCTGGTGGGAGTGTGTCTGCAGTGACATTCACAGCAAACGGCGAGTATCTCATCAGTGCTTGCGATCGAGACGTTCGGGTATGGCGAGTGAAAGATGGCGAAGGAGTAGCGACGATGGGCGTGGATGGCGAGGTCTACTGTGTGGCTGCCTCCAAGGACCAAAAATGGATCGCAGCTGGTTCCAGTAGCTCTGCGCTCGTTTGGGACGCGACTACCTATGAACAAGCCCTAAAGCACTCCATCGGGGGACATGCCGTCTATGACGTGGATTTTTCGCCAGACTCGTCTTCTCTTGTCTCGGCCGACTACAACAATCGCACAGCCACCATCTTCAACTTGGCAACGTGCAGAAAAACACGGTCACTAAATCATGGCAGCTCCCGCTATGTCTATGGGGCCGAATACTCTCCCCGTGGCGACCGAATCGCGACGGCAACGCATGATGCTAGTATTCAAGTCTGGGACAGCGACAGTGGTCTGTTGCTTGTCAACATCGACGTGCAAATAAATGGATGGCAGAATCGCTTGACATGGTTCAACGACCATCTCTTTGTCGCATCTAATGACAGCAAAATCAAGGAAATCGATACGGCCACAGGGTCAACCGTCTCGGAGTGGTCAATTTCTTCCGTCTCAAGTATTGCCCTGTCGCACCATGGGAGATTCTTGGCATGTGGTACCAGTGACACAATCACTTTCTGGGACACCGCGGCACGCGCACGACTCTGTTTCATTCCAGGCAAAAATCCCTCTTTCATTGCGTTCTCCCCAGATGGCGAGCTTCTTGCAATTCCTGGAGATGGTAACAAGATCATGTTAAAAGATTCGTCCTTCGTCACAGTCCGTTTCTTCCATCTCTTTGTCTTTTCAAGCCTCGTCACCTCACTTGGCAGGGGCCGGAAATCGATATCGCTAGCACTGCGCTAGATGCGTGGAAACAGGGTCAACTCGCAGAAACGGAAGCGTTACTGACCGCAGCAATCCCGACGTCCCAGAATACGTCCCATCATGTACTAGCCAGTCGAGCTCTCGTTCGCGCACGCTTGAGCCAGTGGGATGAAGCACTTGCCGATGCAAACGAGGTACGTGTCACACTTTTCTCACTTACATAGACGCTCACACAATTCAAACCAAGTCCATTAACACTCAGCGATCCATTATCGGCTACATTGCAAAGTGTGTGGCCCTCGTCGGCAAAGGCGAAATAGAAAAAGCACGTTGTATGTGTGATATCGTGTCCCAGCGTTTCCATTCAGCGGATGGTACCCTTCTTCTCATCAAGGTGTGTCATTTCGCTTAGTGTAACATTAACTTTCATCTTCTCTCTGTTAGGCTGTTGTTCTGTTCATGGCCGGAAAACACGACGACGCCATATCGCATTTAGACGAGCTCATTGCCGACGGGTTTTCTCAAAAAACACTTAACCTACTTCAGGCAAGTACATGGTATTTTACATCCAGTAGCGTAACCACTAATGCCTATAACAGACATACATGTACCTCCTTCTTGGTAACCTGCACATGGAACGCGGTGATTATGAAGATGCGACACATTCGTTTGAGAATGCCCATGGTAAACTGGGTGACCGCATCCATCGGCCTCCGTTGATAATCTCATTGGTACAACCCCGTGTTACCTCGTGATGTGACACAATTCATCTAAATTTTCGATAGCTCACCGGCTGGAAATTTGATGGTCTTGCGTTCGTGATCCAACAACGCCTTTGCGAGGCCCTCTGGGCTGCGGGACGCACTAAAGAGGCTGGTGAACACGTACTGCGGATGGCAGATCAGAGGGTTGACACGTCCGAGCTCGCTGAGACGTGGGTTTCTGGTAAGCGACCGTCCTACTTTGCCTTTAGATAACATTGAAGTAATCATTCTCTATCAGACTTTAGACGTCGATGCTGCATGGGATCAGAAGAACTCGGAGATAACGCCGCGGATGCGAGGAAATACGAAGAGGCCATCTCACTGTATACCACTGCGCTGTCCCTAAATCTTGATACTCCGCGGGATTTACTAGCCAAGCGAAGCAAGGCACGCGCAGGGAAAGGCCTATGGAAGGATGCATTAGAAGACGCAAACGAAGTAACTCATTCTCAGCCCTTCGGGTTCGTGCATACTAATGGGTACTAGATAATCAGGCTCGATCCATCCTCCCCATTAGGCTACGAGAGGAAGCATCATGCTTTGCGTGGTGCAAGAGATTTTTCAAATGCCCTGGAGGCATTCGAGACTATGCTATCAAAGATGTCAGAGTCGTCGGATCCAGAGACTCGTGGTGAGGATAATCCGCTTATACTAATACTTTCATTGACATCCTCGCTTAGAGCGATCTTGTCGCTATGTTCGTCCAGAACAAACCCAAGAATTCCTTCGAGCTGCCATAAAGAACGCCACTCGTAACTCCCCACTAGTCCTTATCGATGTCAATTCCGGTCGCCTCTGCGATAAATCAGAACAGGCTGCTGCATTCGAGTCAACGCCTCTCTTCACGGAACTCGTTTGCTCCATGACCACAGATATTGACGACGCTCTTATTGAACGAGAAGTCGGGGAATTCTACCGTTATGCCACGTTATCGCACACGTGGCAACCCAACGAGTCTTTGTATGAACATGTCACCAAAATTGAGGTGTGCGGCCTCTCGGCGTCTCCTACTCACGACAAGCTCCGGAGGTTCTGCACGATTGCGCGAGAAGAGGGATTTCATTGGGCTTGGAGCGATACGTGTTGTATTAACAAACTGAATCCCCTGGCGTTCCAGGAAGCTCTTGCCAACATGTTCAAGTGGTATGAGGGATCGGCGATGACGATTGTCTTCCTCTTCGACATCGACGGACTGGCGGGGCCTGGTGCCCTGGTGATGAGCATTTGGAACTCGAGTGCGTGGGCGTTGCAGGAGTACCACGCATCAAAGGTGGTTCGGTTCTACACCAAGGACTGGAAGCCATATCTGGGTCTCACCATTTACAATCACAAGGAGGCACCTGAGATCATCTCAGAGATGGAGAAAGCAATAGGTATCTCAGCGCTGGCGTTGATAGCAATCCGCCCCGGTCTGAGCAACATACGGGAGAAGCTCCGCCTGGCCTCGACGCGACAGACGACACGGATCGAGGACGCTGCATATTCCTTACTCGGGATATTCTCTGTGTCGCTATCGGTCTCATATGGCGAAGGAGACAAGGCGCTTGGCCGCTTATTGTCCCAATTGCTCACGAGTTCAGGGGATACCAGTATCCTTGCATGGACGGGAACCTCAAACGGATTCAACAGTTGTCTTCCAGCCAAGATCGCTGTGTTTAACCAGCCACCGATCTCACATATTCCGCCAGCCATCACTGACACTGAGATGAAAACGATTATTAACGAGCTGCGGGCTTCCGAGTTGGACTTGACCCTGGCCATAAGACTGCGTGACGAACTGGATAGGCTGCCCACGCCACTCTTTGTAGGACAACGGATGAAGCTCCCTTGCCTAGCTTTCAAACTTAGCGACATAACGGGCCATTGGAAGGGATCAGAGCATGTGTTTCGTGCACAGGCTGCCGGGCTTGGGGCACTGGAGATCAAGACTAGGCTAAATCTCACGAAGCTGGGGTCTCTGCATCTCGCCTACCCCTGGGTCAGCTTTCTTCTCGACCTACGTGCTGGCGAGAGCACGGTAGAATTCGCACCGGAGCCAGAAGTTTCAGATCCAGACGACGACTTTCCATCTACGGACTCAATCCCAGAGCTTTCCGATACTGCGGATGAGGATGCTCCGGATGATGGCCAGCTCCCGTCTCCGTTGGACGTGGAGATGCATGTGTACAAATTCCTCGCTCGGCTGAGGCAGCCTTTTGGTGGGCTTTTACTTATGCCCAGCAGACGAAATGCAGAGTACAAGCGGATCGTTGCGGACAGTTTGATTACCGCCCAGGTGGAGATCACGTCGGCGACGTTGGACGCGTTGATACAGAACGTGCGGGTGGTAGATGTGCTTTGATTCTTCCACAGTCTTTTTCCATGTTTCCTTATGTTTTCATCCGAGTTTTCTGTTATCGTTGTTCCACTTGTTGACTGCTTGATGTTTTCATTCGAGTTTTTGTTACCGCTATTCTGCTTGTACGGATGCTTGTGCAAGCGCTCTGATGATGAGCTACTGTACTTGGATCTCTGTATCTGTAAGCCCTGCGGTACTACATACAGTATTACCTAGTCACGTGTCCTAGATCCTTTGTACCCGTACGACGTAGTCACCCAACAGAGCGTGGTCCAGTTCGCTGTCCGCCCGTCTCTCAGTGTTTCCCGCCGTTGGCCACGGCAGGTTTCCAGTATCCTGTGTATGAACCTATACATATAATGATGACTTGCGACTCGGACTCGTGCGAGCAGAACTTCTTGCCAACTCCTCTCGCCATAACTTGTGTCAGCTCATCTAAATCTTCAGCATGCTTCGCCGACTCATCCAATCCTTTTTGATTGGTATTGGCACGCAGCCCTTGGACAAGGTTTGTCTTCCGACGACACCGTGACGACGCAAAACTATTGCAAGACATTTCAATGTGATAGTCGCAAAAACGCGACCAGAACTGTGTCTCCCTGACGCAACGGACGATGACGACGATGACGCAACCCTGCCTCGGTAGCGCATAGACTGTCCGGTCTTCGTCTGCCCTTATCGGAGTCCTTAGGCCAAGGTCCTGCGTCGCCATCCAGGTCGCTGCGCACGTACTTCCACCGCGATGAGCAGATAATTTCGCTTTATTTTGTTCGAGGATATGAGGGCCTTCGTGTCCACTCAAAGCCCTTCTACAGGGTATCAGAGCTCCTGGCAGCGCTGTTGCCGGAGACAGGCTCACGTGGGAGTGGGTCACTCGCTTCGACCATATGAGCCTGACATACATCAACTATGCCCTTGCACAAAGGGTCGGAGAAAGATACTTAGTGTTGAAGTGATACAGACATCTTGAAATTCGTGTCGTCCTTCTGTCGCCAGTAGGCTTGCGTAGAGTTGGACGTCGTGGGAACTGCTGTATACGTTGATGCGGCTCTGACTCGAAGTGAGACATGGAAGTTAGTAGGCTGGTCACCAGACTACGGGGAAGTGCACTCACCACACCCGCCCGTGCTCTGCCACTCCCTCCTCTCTCATCAGATCTTTTCTTTGGGTTCCGCAGCAGCCCAGGCTCTGGTTGTGAGGATCGTATCTCACCTGCCCTCGCGGCTCACCAGCAGCCCTGGCTTCCTATGGAGCCGGACCATCCGCGCTGCCACCCATTCATCAATAGTCGAACGCTGGTGATATTGTAGTAGCAGTGCGAACTCCAAAGGTGAATCACTCTACTGCACCCGCCATCCTTGAAGGTGGCAAGGGCAATACCTTTTCCCCCTGCGACAAGATACTCGCCGTATGTACTCGACGATCACAGTCGACTTGAATGGTCCGGAAATATTCTCGCTTGAAAATCAGCACTAATATGCAAATCTATTTAGTCCTATATATTGATTGTGTCAGTATCATGTTCATGGACGTTGGCGACCAGTGGTCAAGAGAGCAAAGGAAGAAGGACCCTCTTCCTTTACTCCTTTGGCTACTCAAGGAACTGCATGTCAGCCGTAGTCACTTAAGAGAGCCTTTGCGTCCGCTCCATGTCGTTCTACAGGAGATCGGGGCGCTCTTCTGCATTCCCAGACAATCGATGCTCCAAGCCCGGAGAGTCTCGTGCACAACAATCCTCTTTCTCCACGACGGGTCCGATTCACGCTTCCTAACAAGTCCCCTTCCCTACATCGTCATACAGAACCTAGAGGATCACTCACAGAACAACATTTCTAGGAGGCTGTAATTCTTGTCGTGCTCACTGTCTGCGTCTCCACCTTGGCAAATATGGAGCCTCCGAAACCTCCCGCATTCAAAGACAAGAACGTGCGCACTCCAATTCATGTCGGACCTCGAACCCGACGTCCGCATGTGGTTACACTCTGACTGCTTCCCAAGGACTGCTGGGCTTTTCTGTATTCCGGCAGGTCATGTATGGTATACTCGCTCGTTCTCATCATGGCAATGCCTCACACAAAGCAAGAGACTGTACTGACCAAACAGACTGAGGTGGCGCAGACCGTGCAACGCGACCACTCTCAGCTCGGTGATCATCGCGTCGAGCCCATACGGATGTTACCCTGAAGCAAGAAACATCTGAATACGCAAGTCGCGACACTGATGAACACGAGTGACGCTTCTGATCTCCAAAGTGACACCCACAAGATCCAGAATAATGAACACAGTCGTGGACGGATGATTCTCACGTTGAGCAGTGGCTACGATCTTGTCCGCATGCATTCACAAGCCTGCTCACCTCTATCAAGGAGCGGTTGGGTTGAGGGGTGCCAGCCAAGATCGCATCGAGGTATCTCGAGACTAAGATTGCTCAAGATTTGTACACTGATGGCTATGAGAAAGACAGTTTTACGCAGGTAATCGGCGATCGCTTCCACTTCTCTGACACTCCCAAACGGTGCTGATTCCATCTGAAAAGTTGACGTACGCACTAGAGGTTTTTTAGCACCAGGCACCTGCCTATTCGTGGAATCCCTCGGGGAAAAGGTTATTGAATGATAACTTATCTGTAGACGGCCGTTCAGTGGACGATAACAGGGAGGAGACGTCATCCGTAGTGCTTCCGAAATGAAGTTTGTGGGGCAAACAAGCACACGAGGTTGGGGCCTATTTCAAGGGAGGGGAACGTGTGTGCACACAGGCCATCCCTTCTTCCTTGCCCTCTCAATTGCCCATCGGCCATGTCCTTACTGCGGTCGACAAGGGGTGCGTGCTGACGAAATGAAATGGGATTTGTGCTGACAGTCACAGATCGACAAGGAAATACCCTTACTTCGAGGTTGGAACGTCCATCAAGGGGGAACAACGTGGGTACGCGCAAGCCATATTCTCCCCTGTCTCTCGGCGATTACCCATCGGCCACATCCACGTCGTCGTTGACGAGCGGTGTGTACTGATGACATGAAATGAGATTCGTGCTAACAGCCAGCTTAGATCGACAAGAATATCTCAACAGCCCTGTTCCGGAGCCTATTTCAAGGGAGAGCAACGTGGGTGCACACGGGCCAACCCTTCTTCCTACCCCTCCCGATTTCCCACTGCCCACACTCACGTCGTCGTCGACTAGCGGTGCGTACTGATGAGATGAAGTGATATTCATGCTGACAGCCAGAGATCGACAAGAACATCTCGGCAGTTCTATTTCGAGGCCTATTTCAAGGGAGAGCAACCGCGGGCCATCCATTCTTTCTCCCCCTCCAGATTGCCCACCGCCCACATTCACGGCGTCGTCGACGAGCGGTGCGTACTGATGAGATGAAGTGAGATTCATGCTGACGGCCAGAAATCGACAAGAATATTACAACCTCATTGATATTGACGCTGGTGGGAGTGTGTCTGCAGTGACATTCACAGCAA
>JBBPUC010000633.1:0-14326 GCA_038094375.1 Tubosaeta aff. heterosetosa
GCTGAGGCAAGTGCTAGCTGAGCCGCAACTTACCCGATTAGGCAGTCACGCAAGTGCAACGCAATGCAACTCAACACAGACACATACAGACTACCTTGGATGACTTATACATAACCTTTCATAATATATTTCATTTGATTTATCCTTTTTCATTTGCTATCTTATAGAGACAAGCATTTCGCCTCCCAGCTACAGCTTGAGTGTTGGAATTTATGTCTATATATGGTATGTTGATTACATAACCTTTGGTACATCACACCATAGTTCCTTTAGTTACTTTTCTTTAGTGACTACTGGGTATTCTACAGGTATAGTACCATAACTAATATATTTAGTGACTACTGAGTATTCTACACCATCGCGCTGCCGGACTCGATGGATGAGTCAGGGTAAAGGGCATTGCAGTAGGGCATGGCGTGACACTGCCACACAAGTGTAGGATTGGATAAGTCAATGTTCAGTCTCCGCCCAAACTGTGCCGAGGTCAGGTGATGCAAATGACATGTGACTCGGACAGCTCAGACACTCGGATGTTCGGAAAGGCCATTTCCCAGATGTCCTCGAATGCGACAACCGGCCTATCTCTGTTCTTCGCTAACAAGGGTTATAATCTGAACATCTCCGTTCATCTGGAGAAAGATCTCACTTCCACTCGAGCAAGAGAATACGCAATCGACCTCAATTCACTCCACCAATATCTCCATGAAGAGATCGCTGCCACACAAGTGCACTACCAAGGCCCTGCTGATGCTAAACGAACTCCAGCACCGGACTTCTGAGTCGGTGATCAGGTTTTTGTGAAAGCAAAGTATTTCTGCTCCACATGCCCTTTTAAGAAGCTCTCAGAGAAGAACCTTGGTCCGTACCCAATCATCACTCAATCTGGCATGTACTCCTTCACGCTCTGCCTTCCTGACTCAATGAAAGCAATACATCCCATATTCCATGTTTCACAGATAGAACCTTCCATTCCGAACACCATCCTGAACTGGACACAAACTCCACCACCTCTGGTGGAAGTAGAAGGCAAACTCGAATATGAAATCGCAGAGATTCTGGACTCGAAGGTAGATTGACGAAGACGGAACTGCAAGATACTCTATTTAGTCCGATGGTCTGGATATGAAGGCACTGACGAAGAGACCTCCTGGTTATTAGCCACGGAGCTCGTGCATGCCTCTGAACTTGTCTAGGAGTTTCACTCCCGCTATCCAGAGAAACCTGGACCTTACTCTGCTTGATCACTCCGTTTCAATCATGAAACAATGACATTTGAATCAAAATTATACAAGTATCTAAAGCTCCTCTTCAACTCTGTCCTCTTCTGAAGATTCCCTCAATCCTGACTCCTCCCTCTGCTTCCCTTTCGCCTTCTCTGACATCTCCATCAACTCCTCCACTTCTGCCACAGTCTCATCTACCATCTCCACATCCCAGTTGTCCTCCGGTTCATCCTCCCCATACACCTCCTCCACCTTCAGCTCCGCAATCTGCACCATGTAGTAATTATGGATCCGGACTTCCCTCTGTAGCTTGTCCACGGACCCCACGATCTGGATCAGTGCCCGCACCAGTGGCGATTCTTCTTTGTCCTCGCTCTCGACCTGGAGCTTCTTCCAGCTGGGCTCTTCTTGCACGTCTGGGCTCTGCCTCTTCTGCTTCTTCTCCAGCTTCTCCTCGCTGGGACGTTGGCACCGTACCTTCACCTGCTGGCACGTGACACAGGATGAGGACTTACCCTCACCAATCTTGTATTTGAGTCCTCGCCCTGTGCATCTCCGACACTCCTCCAGTGGCCTCCTCACGGCTCCTGCGCTCCGGCTCACGCACCACTGCTGCGTGGTCACCTCCGACACCTAAAAAGCGGTCAGCACAAATACAGGTCAACAAAGCAAATCACACACCCATTCCTTGACAGCTTCCTCCGCCTTTCTCCGCTCCTCCGCTGCCTCCTCCGCTGCTCTATGCCTCTCGACTTCCTCTACCATCTTCTGTAATGCTCACACTGCTGCTTGCTGCATCACCTCCACTGCTCTCCGCATCTCTTCCTCTGCTCTCTCCCGCACCTCTTCCTCTGCCTTCTTCCTCGCCTCCTCCTTGGCCTTTCTCCACGCCTCCTCCTCCTTCTGCACTTGTGCTCCGCGAACTTAGCGTCTGCAAGGTTGTTGTTGTTGTTGTCATGCTCGACGAGTTGGGCATCAGTCCACTCTGTGATTTGGCTGAGGTCGAGGGCAGACATGTTGGTGATGATGATGGTAAGTGTTAAAGGGCAACACGCGTACACCTTGGACTTTATAGACATGTTTCAGACTCCGCCGAACTTTGTATTGTCCTAAGACCTTCAGGGGTTCAGGCCTAAGAGGGGGATACTGTCATATCCCATATTTTCGCTAAGTACAACTCCGGAACTCCTGCGCCAACTCCTGACAACTCCAATACGATCTCCATGAATACCCATCTCCTGACTCTCGGACCACGTGACTATTTCTCTTTATGTTCTCCATTGTTCTCTCCATTTCCTTACTTAGTATTAGTCATCCTGATTAGACTCCTGTGCACCACTCCAGTTAACTCTGTGGCTGGTGCACAGCTCTGGTATATATTTCCCTGAACTCCGTCTTACTCATAGAAACATTCCGCCTTACTCATCCGTAGTCATTACAATGTACTCCATTACAAATCTGATGCTACTCTGTAGTATATAAACTTGTAGTTTACTCTGTACATACCTCAGTTCAAATATTAAAATAATCTCCTTCTGACAACTCTGACCCCCCTCTGATCCATCTCCGACCCCTCTGATCTCTGAGGACGTGAGTGCAAGGGAGTGACACACAAGTCCTACTCCAAGTCTTCGCCAACTCTGACCTGTTCTCTCTCGCGCACACTCTGGACCTTGTCGGACTTGTCTAGAGGAACCGGATTTAACAGACATGAGTCTTATCTTGACTGTATCGTATCTCTGACTCATGATAGTTCACACCTTATCTATTCTATCATGACTTATGCTTATCATGCTGCTATCTCAGCTGTATACATAGCCTTACACAAGGTTACCTTATGTTTCTCATTTCTGTGCTATGTATGGCTATGCTACTTATCTGTAGGGTATAGGGTATTCCCATATTTAGTGACTCATCAGTAGATCTGGTCATAACATGTACATACAGTAGAGGTAGTATATAAAGGTCAAGAGTGCTTGCCTGGGTTTTCCCCCAGTCAAGTTCACTTCTTGGAGTTTGCTCCTTAATATGGGTGTCCCTAGTGAGTGTAGCTCTTGGAGTTCCTTCAGTCAGCATTTAAGCTTAGCTCTCTCTCTCTCTTTGGCTTGTTCTGCCACTTGCTTAAGTTGATGGCTCCTTGAGGATCCATCTGTCATAGCAGATGCTTTGCTGGTTGAAGTCATTTCATCTTATTTGTAAATATAGAAAACAGAGGCTATCTTTTGCTCTCTAGCATCAGAACTAGACTTCAAGAGATTGAATTAGGATTATTAGGTCATATAGGGCTAGGATCTATGAGATTGGGTCAGATAGAGAGATATATATATGAGGAGTGACAAATAAGCCTTTCTAGAATAGTAAGCTTTAGGAGTAGTAGAGATTCCTTGATGATTTTGAGATATATAGGCAAGATTGGGATGTGTATCCTGATAGGAATGAAGGGTAAGATAAATGCTAAGCAGTATGGATTTATTTCAGAGAGTAATCTACTTTCTAGCATAAAGAATTCTGAGATTTCTAAGAAGAGTATCATCTTTTAGTAGAATAAAGACCTCAAGTACTCTTCAAATAAACTTTAGATTAGCTTGAATATTATGGAATCAAGCTTCTGGATTAGCCTGCTTATTTTCTAGACCTTAGACCCATTAAGCATCCCTGGAAAATCAGTAAAAAATTCCAAATAGCTATCTAAGATTATTAAAGTATATAATGGAATTTTTAAAAGGATTATGGCAGAGTAGAGTAACACTAAGGTTTAAGAGCATTAAATATTGATAAAAAGCATGGCTAGAAGGATAAAGGCAGTGATAAAGATCAAAAGAGGGTATACTAAATACTAAAAGTATAGATTTAAGTTGATACTGAAATAAGTATCCCAATGACATGTCATTTTAATATGGCTATATCTTAGTGCCATGACAACTAAATCACATGATCTAAGCGGTGTTAGAATTCCAGGAGCAAGTACTATCTTTCGTCCTGCAAGTATTTGGTGTTATTTGCTCTAAATCACTAGCAATTTATACATTTGTCCAAAATGTCCCAACTTTGGGACACTTTTTTGAGCCACTGTATGTTTATTTATAGGTGTGTTCTCCCTCTCACTCAGGATGGTGATGCAAACAGTGGGATCAGTGCAGGCAAAAGTGACATTTCATTTGACAGATATAGTACACCAGTCAGTGAAATAAATTTGGTGAGTGCCACTGTCTGGATCATAGCTCATTCAATGACCTTCTTGTGCTCAGGCATCAAGTTTTGAGCTGCTCATGTCTAACACCCAGCACTGCACACCCCAGATTGGCAGGTTGGCAATATTCAGCCATTTGCCATAGAGCATCTCATACAGTGTTTTACCATTGAGTGTGTGTGTTGCTGACCTGTTTTTCACTCAGACAACGTACAATATCGTCTCACCCCAAAGGGCAGATTGCTAGCCTGTAGGATCATACACACCTATTCCACCAACATACAATTAAGGCATTTGACAACACTGTTGTGTTGTGGAGTGTTGTGGGCAGTGAGTTTTTGCTTAATACCCTGGGCTCTCAGATGACAGGTAAATTTATCGCTCAAGTACTTGTCCCCACAGTCAGATCACAGCCGCTTAATGATGAAATGGTAGTGTATGATTAGGACACAGATTCTAATACACTAGCTAATCAGTTATCTATGTAATTGGTCAACATTTAGACTAACTAGTTGATCACACATATAATCAAGGTCTAGGTCATACACAGCTTTGTATAGACACTCATCTAGACTCATAACTGATGATGACATCATATCTTATCTATGATGTCATAGTGACTGTGTTTGACTCATACCAACTCATACTGACTAGGTATGACTCATAGGACTGTACATACAGCCCTAGAGCTGTGCATAGCATAGGTATACACAGGTATGCATTGTCTTAAGGGCTATGCACACTGTCTAACTGCTATGTCACTCTATCTATGGTTATCTGACATAGCTACTATCTTTATGTATAAATAGATCAGTTAGATAGGGCTATCAATAGCACATCATAATGTATAGACTATCTTCCTGTACCTTGATTAGATCACAGATCAATCAAGTCCCCTTTCCTGCTCTTGGCTATACAGCTTAGCCCTCATTATTCAACTCAACCCAAACTACAATCTGAACACTCCGGACTATAGTCCAATACCTTACCAAGCTTCACTCTCTCAAGTCAAGTGAGTCTCACACTTGACAATCCCTTCACTATCACTACACACCTAGTGGGACATAGCCATTAGCATAACCTATCCTGTTACTTATGTAATAATAGTGCCATGCTATGTCCTTGCCCAGGCTTTGTATTGACAGTAAGCATCAAACATGTCTGATTTGGCAGCTAAAAGGTACAGGTGGATATAGTGTATGTGGTCATCAGTAAACAAACAATAGTAAGACTTTTTGGAGGGGGTTTGCATGGGTGACAGGCTTCATATGTCAGTATGTACCTTATCTCTGAATATGTCACACCACTTCAGCTCACAGTCTTTCCCAATAGGTTTGCGTGTGGCCTTTCCATACTCACACACTTCACATTGGTCCATGGTGGTGTGGTCCAGGTGTAGTTTCACTCCAGTGACCATCCCTTTTACAAGCATCTCACAGATCATGCTAGCACCAATATGTGACAATCGTGCATGCAGATCTTCCATGATGAGTTCTTGTTCAGCTTTTGCTATGCCTATGAATAGTAAAGGGTACTGATTTCATGTGTGATATAGACCATTGGTGAGGGGAATTTCACTGAGAAGGCACTTTCGTGCATTAAAGATGTGACAAGACTGGTCATGGAATAGGGCAGCAAAACCAGCAGGTGCAAGTCAGCTGATAGATACAAGAGTGGCCTTCATCAAGGGTGTATACAGAATGTCTTTCAGGATGATACAGGTCTGCTTCTCACTGTTTGGGAGGTATATAGATAAGTTGCCCTTCCTGATCACATTGAATGTGTGGTTGTCTGCTGACCATATAGGTTTTGGAGGGATGGACATGAAGTTGGTAAATCAGTCGTATGCTGATGACATGTGCTGTGAGGCACCACTGTCATAGAGTTCCATGACTTTGCATGAGGGGTCAGGACTATCATGCATGAGGGTTGCATAGCTGAGCAAGGATATTGATATTTCATCGACTGGTTTAACATTGTCTATAGATGCGAGCCAGACACCATTGGGTTTGTTTGTCTCGCTTGTAGCATTTGCTCTATTAGGTGTTTTCCCTTTGTTTGATGATTGTGTTGACACATCTTTAGGTTTCTTCCCTTGCAATTTCCAGCTTTTCAGTGCCTGTCCCTCTTTACTGCCACCTTCCTCCCAGCAATCTGCCTTGCAATGACCTGTCCACCTGCAATTCCCACAATCTCCAGTAAACTGTTGTTCCTTTTTTTAAAAAATGGGTTTGTGGTGAATGTGGCATCCTCAACTGACTTTAACTTCATCTTAGGGTCCTGTATATATAACCAGACGGTTGTATTCATTGATGACCATGTCAGTGAGGGTATCAGCAGAGATAGTGTGGTTGGTGAGGTGCAAGTTGGAAGAGATAGAGGATAGAATAGTGTTATAAGAATGAGGTAGGGATGCAAAGATGATGTTATGAAGGTCTTCATCCACTACAGGGTTTTTTATGTTTGCTAACTCTTCTTGCAAGGTTAAGATTTTTGTTATGAGTGTGTGTGCATTGCCTCCATCCTTTAATTTTAGGTCATTGAGTTGCCATCTCAACTCGATGCCGACTACAAGAGACTAACTCTCAAACATCTTCTTCAGTACATCAAAGTACTCCTTGGTGTTTGCTTTTTGCATAATCCAAATAAAGAGGCTATTTGGTAGTGATGTCACAATGGTATGCCAAGCGAGTGCATCCTTTCATCAGCAAACTAACCCACCTCTACACAGACCTGTCCAGCACTGGCTATTGCACAGATTTTTACAGCAAGCTACCTAACTGCCTAGAGCTGGACTGAGGCACTTGGACTGCCCAATAGCTGTCCATGACTGGTCTAGACTAGACTTAGAGTGAGACACATATGTCCATGTCTCATATATTGTAGCTAGACAGACTGTGACAGCTCTAGAACAATACAGAACTGATCTGTGCACACAGTTTATGTTAGTAGTGTAACTGGATAGACTAGGATAAGTTTGCAATAGATCAGAATAGATCAAGAAAGCCAACACAAACTCAATCACATTTGTTAGAATAGTAGAAAAACAAGCAATGATATCACAAATTAGCTAAGATTGACATCAAAACCACTTCTACCTGTTGCAGATTGAGCTGATCTCAAGACACCATTGCTAAAGAAAATGTCAGCAAGCTTCAGTGTTGTAAAAATATAGCCATGACCTACACCTCCCCAGTTTGGCCCATTAAACATGCAGTGCTTGAGTCTTGGCCTTATAAATGACACTTGTGTCACACTTGCTCATGAGCCCAAGAATGACAATGTAAACCGGTGAGTAGATAGCAACCCTGAAATTCACTTCTCCTATGGCCAAAGCTATATCATCAAAGACAACCTTGAGCTGTTTTCTGTTAGCACCAAATATTTAATACCACAACAAAAAAGAGATACAAACCACTGTTGCAGCAATTGCCACTACAACATGTAGAACTTCTATCGCAAAGACTTCTGGAAACAACTGCCCCACTGTTGTAGAACTAGTATAAAAAAAATCTATGACAAGTCCTTCAAGTGCTGGGTGTGCGAGATTGTTGACATGACCCTGCAGACACTATGTTAGTTGGTAGAAGTAAGGCCAAAGGTACTTACCTTGTCATCTGTGCTGTTTCTCAAGAACCCACCATCAATGGCCAGAAATTGATTGGTGATAGCAATATTTTGCTCCTAGTGATTTTCACTATCCTAGATGTACTGTTGAGCAATAGATGTGCAGGCCCTTTTCCTCAGTGATGCATGCTAGTTTTCTAAATCCTCCCAAAGCTAAGCAGTTGAGTCAATGACTTGAATGAGTATAGAAATCATCACAGACCAATCTGGCAATGCCCATCATGTGACTTGGCCACCAACCTGAGCAGAGACTTTTAGATGAACTAACCATAATCTACTATGTAGCTTACCTTTCAAAATGTAGAGCTGCAGCTGCCAATATTTAGCAATTGCCTCATCAATGTACTCCATCACCTTGGCATTGAAAGTGGGGTGAGGAGGGAACACATTGATGGATGCAGCATCATAATGGGAAAATTGTTTCACCTGTTCTATAAGGTCACGAGCAGAAAGATCGTGAGTTGCCATGGATCAGCACCGTTTGTCATAGAGGTATATACTTCACCTTTGGCTTGCAAAGCCAACTTGACACCAACATTGTTGTCTGCCAGCAGAACCCCCTCAGTTTGTGAAGTCGACAAAGGCTGCTGCTGTCTCATTGCCCATAGTTGTGAATTACTTGATAGTCAAGGCACACAGTTGTGAGTTTGGTGTGCAGTTAGATGTTATGAGGCCCTTGGTTATGAGTAGCCATGTTACCTGCTTAGGTAAGCCATTCAAATCCAAAGATTAGTAAGAAAAAAAGAAGGAACCTTGGTGTGGCTGGGTTGTATCCAGATTGTTATGCTGTGGTCGGGACCTAGCAGTTGTGTCATTGACTAAAGAACTCAGTAGTAGCGATATCAGGATGAAAACTCAACCTACTTTGAGACTCATGTGAAACTCCAGCCTCGTTATCATCTACAAACAGATTTGGATGTGTTTCAGAAATGAAAAAAGGACATATCATGGCAAAGAACTTCTTTAGCAAGCCTCTCGTCCTCACTGGGAGATGTCTCATCAATCTAGTAACTGTTAGCCATGTAGTGAATTGAGATTCATATAGAAGGAATACCTAGAATGCATCAACACCCCTAGGCATGGTGGTAATACTATATCTAGTTTCATTGAAGCCAAGCAGTTTGTGATAAAAAGAAGTGGTATACTATAATGCTGTGGTGCACAATGGCAGGGAAAGGACTGGTTCTGGTTTATCAGAGTCTTCAAACTGGAAGGTTCACAAAAAACGAGTATTGTCATTTGGGGCTTGCTCACTCATAGGACACACAGATGGTGCATAGGGGGTTGGCGCTGTGGAGGGCTCCCCACATTGTGAGCCTGACTCAATAGAAAATATTGAAGATTGCTATGATGATAATAAAGAAGAAACAGACTCCGTTCTGGAACCATAGAACTGAGCATGCAGTGGCACCTGGATATTGATCACTGGTTGGACTGCAATAAGTGCAGGAGAGGCTGCCATGTCAGGTACCAATAGCACACCACGCTAAGTCTGAGAACCATGAGATGCCTAAGGGTTATAGTGGGGTCTAATGGGTGCAAGGGCAGTTGTGGAGACATAGTCCTGGGTGACATTGGAGAGCCTGAAACTGAATTGTTCCCCTGGTGCTGCCAACAAGGTAGTTGTTGGCTGCTGAAACATAGGCAATATCTAGCTCTCAGATGGGGAGCCTGGATTGGTTTGTCGATGACTGGACCATTGTCTACCAGCAGCCCAAGAGGAAGGAGCCATACGATTGATCTCTTCACCCTTAGTAGCAATGTTGATTTTTGAGGGCCATTGTGAAGGTTCTATTTGTACCCACTCAAACACTCTCATCTGAGCCAAGTGGCCTCCACTTCCTTTCCTAAAGTGAGAAGAATGTCATGAGCCATTAAGTTCAGTGGCTAAGGCATAAGTGGATGTCAAGGAACCTTTGAAAACAGACACTGAGCATGCACACCTGGGACCATCTTGTCCAATTCTATCTGAGGTCTCTTGGTAGAAGAGCTGGTAGCTTGAACAGCATCGTTGTCATCGTTTTCCTCGTCCTCGTAGATGATCATATGCTTACAAGCCATTGAGAGACAGAAAGAACAAAGTAGCCTCACTCATTGTGCACACTATTTCAATAAATTTATGTGCTAGCTTATTAACTTCGTGGCCTCATGCATACAATATGTAAAGAGTACAACATTAGCGAGGTGCACTGGCATACCCACGCAGTCACTGAAAGGAAGTGTTTACAGTCAAAGCATTTACATCAGATGGGGTGAGAAGTATGGTTGCATGTGTAGTGGGACCAGGTCTGTCAGAATGGGAATTAGAGCACATTTTTTTGCTTGAGAAGGTGACAGCTCCTCCTCACTCTCTAAGCTATGTTTGACACCACCACTTCTAGAGGATGTACCTGTCATCCAAAGTAGTGAGTGACATGGGAGAGATTCTTCAGAAAGAAATATGGCAGGAGCAGTGACAAGTGATGATGGAATGGAGGACAGGAGAAACAATGTAGTACTAGAAGTGCTGCTACTCTGGATAGCAATAGTGGGACAATGGTCTTCCTGTCCATTTTGGGGCAACCAGTAACTGTCCAGGAGTTGAGCAAGTGTCTCGACAATTGTGGTGGTAAATGATTAATGTGTGAAGTTGGGGTTGGTCCAAATCATGCCACCTTCAGTCTTGATCGGTTAAATGAGTTCTTTATGCAATTCTTCAAGGAGTGGGACAAGAGGCTGGAAGTATGGGGAGATGTGTGGGAGTATAAATGCTGTCCAACCAAAGTCTGATTGGATGATGAGAGTTTTAATGATACTAGGCTTAGCAATAGCAAAAAGTGGATCAAAGCATTCAGCGAGCTTCTTGGGAGGTTTGGTGGTGCGAGGCGTATCATACAGAAGGCATGTTGTAATGATGATGTAAAAGAATGACTCTAAATTGTGATGTGGCTGATGTACTACAGGCATCCTGGATACAGTATGACTGAGCTCCACAGCCATCCAGGCCCACATACCCTGAAATACATCAGTGTGGAACATAAACCAGTAACTCAGGACATACAGTGCGATAGAGTGGACTAGTATCAATAGGAGAGTTAGAATCATGTGGCAGGGACTCACCAACTATAGAGATGATGATGTTATCCTTGTTGTTCAGCTGACTTTGGGGTTTCATCTTCACCTCTGAGTCTCCAGGTGACCTGACAAAAAGTGCAGATGGGGTGGCCAAATCAGAACAAGATGATTCACTGTCCTCCTTGGTTCGAATCAGAACTGAATAGCCCCAATCACCCAAAAGACCACAACAGATGATATGTGACGTGATCTTTTGCTCAAGTTGAATGCATTCACACTCATTTCTGAGCATATATAAAAATTCCAGTCTGCAACCCTTTGCCAAGACCAGCAAGAGGTTAAACAAGCTGACATCTCAATAGAGTATACCCACTCTTTTGAAAGCATCATAGTATGCTATTGACTATAAGAATTTATGTCTGCTGTGACAATGGGTGAGTTACCTGTCAAGCAATTGATAAGCCTGACAATTAGTTTAGTAAGTGAGGAAAAATCAAAGATTGAGTCCCTTTTGGAGGTGGACACTAAACAATACAGGACATATAGATGGTATTTGCAATCATTGAGGAGGGGGTCTGCAATAAGCAAGCGAAGGATGTGTGTCAACTGGATGATAGAATGATGCACCATTAGAGGATGTGGTACCTGAACCTGCTCTTCATGTATAAAGCACGGAATGCCATCTATTCCATGTTGCTTCAGGGTCTCAAGAATCTTACCCTCCATGTATCACTGAAGTGGATCTACAAAGGAATCCTTGACAACAACTTCCTCATCCAGGGCTAATCCAGGAAAACCACCCAACATAATGGTACCCTTCCAAACTGTTGTCTCTCAGCCATGTAATGACCTGGAGATGAAAAGTAGCTGGTCAACTGAAATAATCCAATCTTTTCCATCCTTCACAACGCAGATGTCCTTTTGTCCATTTTCGATGGGCAAGATCATGGGATCAAAGCCAAGTATGATTCCATCACCAAAGGTAACACCGAGTAAGATGTGAAGAAACTCCTTGGGGTTTTTGTGCATATTGAGAGAGTGTGTCAAAACAGAACCCCCATGGTTGAAGAAAGTGAGAATAACATCTATCTCCAGAATTTGGAGACCTGGAGTTGTGTATCATCCATCCTGAATCTCAAGCTGAAATACAACTTTGCTAGTGAGTTCAATAAATAAAGTTTTCAAGTTCTCTGTACTATTTCTCCTCTTTACCTCTCTGATGATATAGACATTAGTTCTGAGATTGAATTGGCATTCATTCTTGATTTTGCACTTCTTGATTACAGATTTCTCATAGAGTATGAGGTCTGGCTTTCAAGTAGCACCAGAAAACCTGCTCAATGGTTTGTTCACCCCCATTCCTGTCCATCTCCTGTATAGGTGAAATTGTCAACTAAAGTCAGTGGTGAACAACAAGATATGTGCCTTGTGGAGGTCACAGTGCTTGAGAGATGGTCAATGATGCTGTTGAGAAATTTTGCAATGTTTTGTTCTGAGTGATTGTGGTCTGGGAAGTTTCACCATTCTAAGGAGCTGCTGGACTACAGTCCTTTCTTGGCAAGGTGATCCAAAATGGATTCTATAGATGTGCTTGAGACCACCTGTTGATCACAGAAAAAACTGTTGACAAAGCCAGCAGTCTCATTTACATTGAGAATCCAGTGGACAGATGCTGTTTCTTTCTGCACCCTTGATTCTATGGACTCGTGATATGTATCCACCGATCTATGAGTGTGACTTGGGGTATTTGTGAGCTATTCAATGGTTCATTCAGTTGGTTTTTAAGGGCCAACGGGCACCTCAAAGCTATGCACTCCAGACAGTGAGAGTGGCATGTCATGCTTAGTAAGGAATCAGAAGGGAATACCATATGCTGGATTTACTTACCCTATGCATAGTCTGTGAGGTACTCTAAGCTGCAGGAGGGTATGATAGTAGCTGAATACAGCCGAATTGAATAGTGGTATGGTTATCAATCGCTGATAAGTCATCAACATTGATTACCAAACCAACTACAATTAAGTACTAAGTCATAGGAGACAGTGCATAATATACCTCCTTTGATCAGTATTTGTTTAACCAAAAATTGTCCAAAAGCTCATTGCTACTGTCTCTTGTCAAGCGAAGGTGGGCTTCCTTGCCAAAGTTTGGAATAAGATGAGCAGAGGAGCGAATGTGCGATATGGGGACAACACTTCCAATCATCATCCCACCAGATTTTACCACTCTTTTGAGTAAATGTATCCCTGTTGCAGGATGGACGCTGTCAGGGATGTCTTGTCACAAAACTATATCAAATCATTGGACATAAGCAGCAAAGTAATCTGCATCTAAGGGTTGAAATATCAGTCAAAGCTGGGCCACTATATGACCTGTCCTCAGTGTCAGTGACCAAGCTACAATAAACAAATTCTGAGATCTTACCTTTAATACCTCACCAAGGCCAGTCACTATTAGGACCCAGACTCAAGATAACTACATTGTAAAGCCCATGAGGGTGATCATCTGAGGGGGGGAGTGCTCTTAGTGTTTGTGGTGTGTCTACAGTCTGTGTGTTGTGAAGGTGTTGTTGTACACAGACTTTGCACTAGGCTTGGATATGATTGAATGAGAGTGGTGTAGGAGCCCGAGGCTCTCTACGTTTGTAGGAGGCGTTTTACAGGTATTCTAGGTATCGTCATCCATCGCTCAAGACTTTCCTTCATGTCCTGTGTCTATCCGTGTCGATCCAGGTGGAATCCGGTACGGATTGTTGGTATCCGAAGAGTCCGTACAGTCTGATGAAGTATCCAGATTGGACATCTTATTCATGATTTATTTTTCATTTTCTTACCTTTTGTCTCTCTATCATACTTATCTTCCCCTGTTTTGATTCGGTTTGATCGTCTTGGTTATTGATGATGCAGAAAGGTGTTCCTGTTTCAGATCATTCTACTTTGACATACCTTGACAGTCCTGGGAAATACCCGGACTATAAAGCCTTGTACCTTGTGATTGCAAATCTATCTATCTCTGGATCTCTCTCTTACTCGCAGATTTGTCCTATTCTCGATCTCATCATTGTCCTCATCGTCTGTCTTCGTCCATCCGGTTTCGTCAGACCGGATTCCTCGTCTCTACTCTTCTCAGTCCGGTTTTTACATCGGATTGACTCCTCCTTGTGCTGAGTGTCGTCGAGCCACCCCTTCTCATTGCCAAACCTAACTATGAACCCCTTGGGACGAGACTTTCT
>JBBPUC010000634.1:0-14255 GCA_038094375.1 Tubosaeta aff. heterosetosa
CTTGGACTCCGAACAACCGTGGTTAGTAAGTCTTTTCCACGCATATTACCGTACATGCTTACCGTGGAAGTACGCAAAGGACATTATACAAGGCGCGCCCGCACACGGCGTACGCAACAACACCCGGCTCGGGCCAGGGCGTAAACGAGGTTCCCCCAATACATTGGGTCAACTTACTAGGCTCTCCAGTAGACACTTTGAACCCTGCTTGCTGTCGACGCACCCAGAGAACATTCGTCCTCGGTCTCAGACTAGCTAACAGTTATCGCCGTGCAATCTGTACAAACGAGCTGTTCGGCTTCCGCAGATCAGGTGGTTCCAGGTGAACCCTGCGGTACCTAAGTTTGCTTAGCGTAAACCAACACGAAGCATCGTGTCGGCCATACTATCCTTGTATTCCCAAGTAGGGGATGGAGAGCGACGTTGTAGGTTGTCTTCATCGTCGTCCAAGCCGATCAGACGTCCCGATCGGTGACGATGGAGGCCAGTTACGTCCAGCTGACTGGGTTCCTCGGTCTGTGGGTGCTCGATGTCTGCACCAGAGAGAACCCGCTCTTCCAAATGTTCGAGAACAGTTCGTTTCCAAAGACTGGCTAGGTCGGCAAGATTAGTCGTTTGTTTCCTACTGACTATCATTCGACGATCTAGGATATCGGTTTTCCTAACATCAGGCAACCACAGTTCTTCGCCCGCATCGTTCCAGGTTTTTACACACTGGTCGGAGTTGAAGCTGAACGCTGGGTCATAGTCCCGAGGGTTCGGCGGGAATTCTAAAGAGAATTCTCTACGCTCAGCTTTATTAAGCCAAGTGCGCATATATCCTAGTAACTGTTCTGACAGTTCCTTCGCGTTGAAGAAATCCCAAGCAGTGTTAAAGTGGGTTTTAAGCACAAGAATGCCCCTTTCGCTTTCTGGATCGGTTTGTCTTATGCGGAGACGGTTATCCCATCGTTCGTGGAGTTTTGCTTTTCGCCACGATAACACCAGCGCCTCTGGATAACCACGGCCAATATAGAGGTTAACTAGACCTCGAATGGCATCTAAGTAGTGGTCATAGGTACTACTTAGCGTGGCGAGACGCGACATTTCACCATAGAACGTACCACGCTTAACGTCTAGAGGGTGAGCTGAAATCCAGGGGATTCTTTCCTGGTGACTACCGGACTTCCTGTACGGCATATGTTGGAGATGATTATATCCATCGATATAAATGGTCATGTCGAGGAAGTGTTGGAATGAACCAACGTCCCAGGTTATATCACAGTCATCGACTTTAACTGTTGATTGCATGATGTTGAGTGCTATTTCAGCTGTTTCGGCGTACACTATACCAATGCAATCGTCGATATATCTCCCGTAAAAGGGGATACAGGGGTGTTGAAGTATCTTATCTCGGCGTTCGGACCACCAACCGTATAGATTAGCGAGGTCGGGGATGTTAAACTCAAAGTTCAACTGAGTCTTGATGTCGTAGTGTTGCAACCAGATCTGGTAGAACACTGCTTGTATCTTCAGATTCTACTAGATCTTTTATTCCAACAATTGAACATAAGTGATAGCTATTCAGGCGGAACTTGAGTTTCATCCTAGAAAGGTATCGTGGACTCAGGTGTTGGGCTATCCCTTCTTCACAGATAGGGAACTGCACAGGTAAACTCGCAGGTACCAGAGCGCTGACCAGTATCTGCACCCGCAGCTTACCCATACCCATGATGGGTATACCCGCAGGTTATCCAACAGGTACTAAGGTAAAAGAGGGGTGGGCAGAATGGCTTAAGGCCTCATGAGACAAGTATGTATGGATGAAAAAAAAAAAAAAAAAAGATTCATACAGATATGTAGATACAAAGTGGTACTGTGTAGCATAGTCACCTACGTCCTGTCATGCTGCCATCGCTGTCAGTGCAGCCCTTGCCATCATCGTGAAGATAGGGACACACCATGCACCATTCCTCGTCTCTTTGTCATCGCACTGTCACGTCTCCCTCGCCCGCATTGTCATCATGCTCGTGGGGTGCAGTTGCTGTTGCACTGCCATCGCCATGGTGGTGCAGCCCCTGTGAACCATATTGTGGGGGTAGGAGATGCACCAGTATGCTACCCTCGTCGCTCATGCAGTCATGCCCCTGTTTAGGCAAATACCCACGCCCAAGTATGGGTAAGGGTGTCTGGCATAGGTACCTATACCCGTGACATTCCCTAGTTGTCATGACTGAGTGTACAGAAAAGGCCCTGAATGAGGTGAATACATTGTCAGATGGTGAATGACTTATATATACTGGTGCCAGATAACTTGGTGACTGATGTGGCACCCAGTGGCAACTCAGCTGTCCAAATATAAGCTCATGCAGTCGCTGCCCCAGACCATATCACTTATGTTTTGAAATGATGAGTGGTACTTTGTACGTCAGTTCACCGCCATCCCTGGTCTTCACTTTAGCAGGCAACATTATTCTGTTATTGACTCCGTTACCCGTGCAACGACAAAACACACTTGCAGCACCTTTGGTCTCAGTGACCCATTTTCTATGTATGTGAGAAATTGTCTCTTTGATGCGACCTCTTGGAGGTTGCACCAATGAAGTATATAAACTTAGGTTTAATCATGCACGGCCATGAGTTCAATACATGGACTACCTAAGACATAGAGGGGATTAGTGCTAGTCCATCCCTGTGGTTCAGCCAGTGGTGACGATAGGAATGGGTGGAAAAGTGCAACATGTCTGCAAAACTCATCCCAGACAAACAATAGCGTGCCCAAAACATTAGCTGGGAAATCACCAGTCTTGTCTCTTCCGAGCCATTCTTTAATGAACAACCCTTCCAGTGGAATGGCTGGGTCCCATGATTCCCACTTCCCACACGGGAAAGATGGGTATGCTCCAATTGAACGCAAGCCAGAATAGTCTGCGTTGCCAATTATTTGGGCAGCCACGAGCTCTGGATCGCGCATCCACACATCATACACATCGTCCATCCAGGGAGTAGGGTTGTTGGTCTGAATTCCATTATACTTTAACCCAAAACCCTCCCAAGAAAACGTCACCAACTTGGGCACTGTCGATGACATTGTGCAAATTGGCACAACTGCCAAAAGGAGGCTGGTTGCCATGCTTGCGTAGATATGCTGAGAAAATATCTAATAACTTGTTCGTGTTGGCGGTGGACATCTGGATTTGCGTATACAGGAGATCTGCAAGTTCAAACTCCTTACAGTCTTGGATTGGACTCCAGTCATCTGGCGTCTTTTCAGAGTAAGGGAGAGGAGGTGTTCCCTGCGGCAAAAAATTGCCTTCTGCATCACAAGGATGCCCTGTCCACAACAATGAGGGATAGACTGAGTATGTTACAGTAGCCACGTACCCGTCAAATGCATGTGGTAGTTGCGGTAAAGCTTGTGCCCGGGTCCATGCCAATGCATTGAGTCTGTGGCCTCAGAGGTGTCTGCCCATGCCAGATCATCTGCTCCAGTCATGTTGTCATGATTGTCAGCGGGGTTGGTCCCAGCACCCATTGGATTGTTGGCAAACTTAGCAACCAGAAAGTTGGGATGGAAGCAGTTTGTGTGTTTTGTAAGGCCCGACTGGTTGCCGAACTAGCGTTTGCAGTTGGAAAAGGGACATTGCAGACGGACAGGGGTTTTGGCACAGCGGCTTGAGCAGGCAAAAGACTGGAGTTGAATGGACAGAGGAGCCAAGCAAATGGTGGATGACCTAGAGCACAAAAAAATTATAAGGTTAGCATGGCCTTGAAACTGAGGTTCAAATTCCCCTGCATGTACAAAAGAGGCCAGGGATGGACCAAAAATCTGCATTGCCTTTTCTCTCAACCTCCACAGTCCTTTCTGAATATTCTCAGTCATTCTTTGAATTTATCACCATGCAAACTCCAAATGAGCCTACCTCCTCTCAGCAGACCCGGAAGTCAAATGCTCAAAAGCACCCAGGTCTACCAGATGTGCCTGCCAGGCAACGGACACATACAGAAAAGGTAGCTGACGACAACCGGAAAATGGAGAATCAGTTGAAGCAGCATAACAAGGCAGTACTCACACTCGATACCCTTGCTACCATTGAGGATGAGATGGTCGCTACACAGTCTGTAAGGCGGACCCCAAAGAAGGGTGTCCCCCCTTCAAAGAAGCAGCTTAGTGCCAAGGACAGTGCTCTGCCTGCCAATATACCCAAGGAACTCTGTAAGTAGTCTTCCAAGAAACCATTCAATGATTAAAACTTACACGATAATAACATATCCAGAACTTTCTCGTCCTGACAATGCTACTGTCCCCCCTCCGAAGAAGCGGCTTAGTGCCAAGGACAGCGCTCCGCCTGCTAATATACCCAAGGAACTCCGTAAGTAGTCTTCCAAGAAACCATTCAACGATTAAAACTTACATGATAATAACATATCCAGAACTTCCTCGTCCTGACAATGCTACTGACGGAAGTCCTGTCTTACGCCCTGAGTCAAAGTCAAAGAAGCTTGGTCTGCCTGAGCTGATTACTGCACTACAGGCTCGTCGCCTGCAAGCCAAGGAGACAGCTGCAATTAAAGCCTTATATGGCATGCAGAGCAAGGTAGCACTGCCACCTACCGAAGGGCTGAACGGCAGGTAAGCAACACGCATACTAGTTGCTCATGCTATTACTTACTGAGTCTACCCTTTTTTCGTCAACTTGCTGCACTCGTCATCTAGAGACAATGGTGACCAAAAGACACAGGTCATGTCCAAAGTCCGGCAGTGGAACACGCGAGTGCTACAAGAGCATTGTACTCTTGCAGAGCCTGAGAAATCAGTCTCAACAAGCATAGTACCAAGAAGGGCCAATCAGACATACTCCATGGAGGTTTTGGGAAAGACGGTGATGATAGCCTAGAACACGAAGAAGCAGTAAATGCAGGAAGAGGCAAACCCGTAAGTAAAGTATGATGGGTTGTGGCTAATGATACACTCACATTTTTTGGCCTGCAGGCTACCGTTGTCGAGATGATTCAGGCGCTGCCCATGCTGTCAAACTGGTCAGTGGGGCAAAAGCGAAAGGATCATGATTTAGACGATGATATGGCCTGGATGGATGACCTCTCAGGTCAGGAAATGGAGCCTGAAGATTCCATGATGGAGGGCATTGAAGAGAACAACTTGTCTCCCCGTCGTCTCACGGCTGCTTCTCGCTTTACAAATCAGGCAAGCACACGTTCATAATCTGGTCAGATGCTAATGGCTCTTATAGTCATGCATCAACGTGCTTGCCCAGTCTGCCAAAAAAGTCAAGCTGCGCTCAACAGCCCATGGCTCCCCTTCTGCTCTGACTTAGCCGCCCTCTACCTCCACGGGGACGAAGAACAGGCACAGGCACATTCGAGAGGCTCCACAATCCGAGGGGACATCAAGCTTTAGCCCAGGATCCCGTTCAAAAGCTGGCCTGCCTATCCAGCTAATCACCAACGACAAGTGGCAAAAAGTGCTGATGCCTGTCAAAATCTAAGATAAGGGCAGCAATGCCCAACTCAGACTGTGCTACCAAAGTGGAGACACAACTGATATTTACCTAAGATAAGGGCAGCAATGCCCAACTAAGGTAACTTAAGTACAAAGACTACAAAATGAGTAAAGGATCTCACCTCAGACTGTGCTACCAAAGTGGAGACACAACTGAGGTGAGAGGGAGAAAGTTCGAAGGTAAAATACCTACAGACACGTGCTCGCTAAACTCCACTTAACTCCGGATCACTCCGGAGTAGGATAGGTGAAAGTAGGCGTACTAGAATAGGGAAGACGAAAGGCGCAGCGCCACGAGGTAGGAGTGGCTGGGACGATCTCGGAGATGAATGTGCATGACGATCGACTATACTACGAAAGGATAAAGTGAGTCCGAAAAGGATAAGTAACAAATTTCAGGAAATGACTCCGGAGTTGCGTTTCTGACAATGCCGACCTTACTGCTCTGGGCAGGTGGCAACGATGATGTCTGGGCTGTGTCACGCGCTGCGGTTTCATATGCCCTACCATTATTTATCAGCTATGACAAGGATCTTGACCCATCCACCATGGACTTTGACCAGCGAGGGCCAATTGTCTCAGTTGTAAGTCTTTTTTTATGCCTTGCTACTTTGTAAATGTTGAAGAATGTGATAAACGGAAGGCTTATCAACGCATATGTGACTGGCGTCACAACGTCGGGTCCACTGCCCTCGCGATTATCATGACTTTTCTGCAGTGCGCTGATAACAACCATAAAGCGAAAGACATGGCTGACATGCTTCTCGAGAGTGGCACATTCCTTTACGATGGTCTCGATGCCAGCAACCCAAACATGGCCTTCCGATCACAATTCATCCTGCAACTTCTCAAGATGGCGCACCTTCAATATGTGGACGGGGCGATGATTAGCCCAATACCTGTCTTTCCTCCGTTATACTCTTACAATGGAGTGATTGGTCTATGTGGGGCTGCGGTATGTTCTATTGATATGAAAAAACTGTGATTGATCTTGTTCATATAGCTCGAGCAAGCACTACTGTTGGTCTCATGTGGTCTTGTTATATATGATATGATTCGGGCCTTCGAGGGCAAGAACACCACGTTGAAGACACCGGTTACATTGAATGAACAGTCTGGCAAGGAGAGTACCATGGAATCTGCATTCTCGGGACAGAACTGGGGTGTGTTAACAAATGCAATTGTTACAAAGCTGAAGAAACGGACAGCTGCATATATCGATATGGTCATCAAAGAGGCAGACAAGGCTTCATTATCATTAGCTCCGAGACGTGAGACCAGTGGCGGGTCACTGTCTGTGGCCACAGAGTGTATCTGATATGCCAACCTTTGTGAGCCTTATTGGTCCACAATCCGAGTTTACTGATTTCCTTGTACAGGATACGATGACCTCAAGATCTAACCCCATCATCCAGCTCAATGTTGGGCTCAGTATCTTCTCATGCATGTCCATCGTTTTTTTGCCAATGTCGTACCCTTCCTGATATTGTTCTGGTTGCGTATTCCCACCTTTGATACCCCTCTTGCAACCACATTTTTCGCTCGTTTCCAGGACTTTTGGAGCTCTGTTACTTTGCTTATCCGTTACTTATCTATAGCATATGGCCTACAGTGCGTTGTGGGACTGTGCACTTATTTGATACTTGCCCTGTACTTATTTGGCGTCCTAACACACTTATTATTACTTGTATAAGTGGGAAGTAAGTGGAGTAAGTGGCGAGCAAGCAGGTTTCCAGTAATGGAATCTACTGGTACAAGTAAAATTCTACTTATTCCGGGTTCTACTGAAATTCACTTATTCTGCTGTAAGTAGTTGACAAGTCGAGATAAGTCACGATAATCGACAAAACTTACCAATGCTGTGCCGTACGTCGCGTAAGTGAGGTTCCCATCAGGGAACCCCAGATCGCGCCTTGGCTGTCAGGAACGGCAGGCCCCCTGTGCTGTGTGCGTCTGGCTCGGTCGTCGCTGCTCCCGTTCGAAGGGGCGTGCCATCGTGCACCCGTCAATCTTCCTGAGTCGGTGCGAGTGAGCTGTGGGCGAGTGGATTGTGGACATCCGGTGGGCCCCCCCGTGCGCGTCAACACTCCGCGCTCGTCGAGCATCGAAGGGGGCGCCGTGCGCCGTCGTGCTTCCGTGAGTCCCCAGGGGTCACCCTCGGTGGGAACGAGTCAGTGGCGCGCGTGGGAACAGAGCGAAGAGATGACGTCGGCGATGTGCGAATGCAGGAGAATCTGGGCGAGATCAAACGGCGACAGGGACCCCCCAGACCGAGCGGGGCGGAAGAAAAAAGGACGCAAGGGTGTGTCGCGCGCTGTACGACCTGCATCGGTGCGCAGGGCTCCGGGAGGCCCGCTGCCCGCACGTCAGGACGTTCCGAGGGGGCTGGAGCCGAGTTGCGCAACCAATCACACGTGGCGTCTTACTATGGCGTCATATCTGCACATTTTTTCTCACCGCGTTCTACGCATCCAGAGTCAAAATTTCATTGATGTCATCACGTGCGCGATGCGCGCGTTGCACTCAGTGGTCAGCGCGTACCGCGTTTCTTACACTGCACACCGCAGTCTTCATTGATGTCATCATGTGCGCAATGCGCGCATTGCACTTAAGGTTGCTGTACACCGCATCCTCTATATTGTGTGCCGCATTTGTTGGTAGTCACACCCTGGGTCGTACTGAAATGTATTGAGAATTTCCACCGGAGCACAATCAAAAAAAGCCAGACATCAACAGAAAGTATTAATTAGACTCAATTATCTATATACTCCAAGCAGGGAATCCCATAACCCTCATTCCATGGATTGATTCTTGGGGGTGCATCTGAGTCACTAGGAGAAACCTGCTTCCAAAGATAAATGTCGTTGGAAGAAATAGTGACGAAGTATGGTGGGTCCGAAATTTGAGGTATCTCAATAGATGTACGGGTAGAGTTCACTGCTACCAACCCGTCTGGGATCATAAGATTATAGCACAAGATTTTAGATTTGAGTACTCACTGGTATCCTTTCGTTTCTTGACTGCAAGGCCCACCGCATGCCATGGCAGTTTGCTAGTTGGTGAATCAGACCCTGGGGAATAGATCTGACGACCTCATTTCCCAAGTTCTATCGAGCGAAAGTGTAAGTTATTATTCAAATTTGGATTTGTTCAATGATTTACTCACCTTTGTGCGGAGTGACTGGAACTCGACCTTTGCCTTTGTCGGTGGCAAGCGGAACTGAACCCTTGGTGTTTGAGTGTTCTATGAGATTGAGATTTCTTACAGAGCTCGCAAGCGGCTTATCAACCTCGTCCTCAACGAACTCAATGTCAGTCTCCACATCATCAAAGGTATCTACCCCTTCAACTGGTTCATCGGAATCGGAATCGGATCCAGCTACCACAGGCTGAGTATTCCAGCCCTCGTATGTCTCCTCGGGAATGCGATTCCTGGTGACTTCAGTAATATATTAATAGTAACTCCAAAATGATAAACGGGATATTAAGCACATACCGAACCAAAGTTGGCTGTCGGTGACACCAGCTTTGTCACGCCCCTTGTTTTTGAATAGATCAGTCCCAGTAGGGTAGACGGTTTCAACAACAGAAAGATTGTATGCATTCTTCACAAGGAGTCGCCACCATGGCAAGATCTCTCCGCCAGAACCCTTCTGTAAGTCAAGGTGGTTGTCTTTGATATACGCGTAGATACACGGAAACCATTCTGCAATCTTCGCTGTCGTTTGCTCGTATGTCCAATTGCTGTCGACAGTGGTGGTCTCATCAATGTAGCAACCACGGTTCTTCATCCTTTGTAATTCATTAGCGCAATTGGGTCGAAGTGGAGACTTTGTCGCTCGAAGCATCCCGGACCTCTAGTAACAGTTGTCATCAATATGAATCACTCGTACTACTTATAGGATGCATGGAACTCACATCAACGCCACATACCAACATACCTACTTTACTGACACGAAAGAGTGCATGTGAACTGCTTGATGTGGCACCTCGTGTTGCTAGTCGGGATTGAGAGCTGGAGGGACCACGGCTCTGGTTCTCAGTGCAGAAATGTTAGACTATAGCGCTTAGCAGAAGATTCAAATCACCTTGCGAGAAGGTCCTGAACCCCGACCAAGCTGTCCATATTCCAAGGTCTTGTGGTTTGTCGAGAACATGGTCATAGCTTCATTCTTAGCGGCCACAAGTGACGTTTGGTGTGGCTGCCAACCTGTGACCTGAGAAAACAAGTCATGAATACTCTGAGGGCGTGGCGGGATGGGAGGTTTGTCAGACTCTGACAAAGTGGCTGTGCCACGACCATTGCAGGCACCACAATGGAATTCGTCACCCGGTTTGAGGCACTGGCGAAGTGCAACACAATAACATGAACTGTTGCCAGCAGGCTGAGATGAAGGCAGAAAATTCGGCATAGAGAAATGACTGAGAGCAGAATGAGAGGAGGAGCAAAAGACAGAAAACTCGAGTACGGGTGGACCAGTCCACAAGGACAAGTCCATGGCATTGTAGCTCTTATATCTACAGTCCAAAACAAAGCAGTGTAGTTAATCCCTGACACCAAAGCAATGCTCGATCAAACCAAACAGGTTCTGCCAATGATACACGCAATTCCTTTGAGGCACGGCGGCCAACATATATTGTCTCGTAATGAGGATAATGTCCGTCCTCCCATTCATCGGGTAGTAGCCCAAAATGTTCTGGAACAATGTCATGATCAATTACCTCCTGAAGAATGGCAAGAAATTGATCCTCTATTTCGCGGCTTGCAAAAGGGCTTTCGGTTTCTGGAACGCGAACAGCCTCGTGTACACCTCGTGGAAGAATAGGGATGCAAGCTGCACCATGTACGTTGTCATCTACATGATCGTCTTCTTCATCTACTGAATTACCAGCGCCTGATTGGTGAGCTTGGCGCAACCGTTCGGGACCATCATCAGCACCATAATGTTCTTCGATGGACTCGGGCTCCAGACCTTCACAGTCATCGTGATAGAGACCAAAAGTAGTCTGACCTAAGAAACGCAGGTCCTAGGTACAGTGCATCAGTGGCGACAGAAGAAATCAACGTAATTAATATCATACCATCGGACTCTTGTTTTTTGTGTCAGGACCACTGATCGAATGGCAATTCCATTCTTCCTTGAAATTCACGCAATCTTGATTGATGTCGCTTAGGAAAAGGCAATGCAATAACCAGATGTGCCGAGGATCGTCTGGGTTAAGCATATGTAATCTCTCAAGTCGTGTGAAAAAGGCCCGCCATCGTCGTGCAAACTGAGATCCGACTTCAACCCATAGTTGTTCAATGCGCGTGTTTCGTGTAGACCTTCAAGTGAGGGATGAGATTATGACATGGTCTGACCGTCCGTGTGACATTACTTACGATCCCCATATGAAAGATGCCCGTTGTGGTCCATTCCTCATTATCATGTATGTTGCAACATTCACGTTCTCCCCACCACAGTCTCCACGCACACGGGAAAGCATGCCATACTCCTCAGTGGCAGACTTGAATAGCTCTAGCACTATAGCTGATTTATTGTTGTTACTCGCGCGTAAAGCTGTCACCTACACAAGTCAGTTGCCGACAAATTGGTGAATTATCCACTCAACTGTTCGACAAAAGCCGTCAATGACTCCATGAATGACAATACCCTATCTGATCAGCTTATGATGGCCATCCAGATGCCAGAGTGCATTGGGCCGCTTGACATAATATTTTCGCCTGTGTTTTACCTGGCGATTGCGCAGCACCCGACCTAAGCGATCAATGCGGCGTAGAGACTGTTCAACTCGGTGGTGTTGAACACGTACTCCATGCCTTCGAAGAAATCCAACTATATACCGGATTCCAGATTCTGGACGTCGTTTCTTGAACTCTGTAATAAAACCATCCAGCTCTGCATTGCTAAGCTGCGAGTACTTCCGCTCGATGCCATAACTCTTCATATACCTCTGAAGAGTGTTTCTATGGACCCCCAGGGTCTTCGCGAGCTCTGTGATCGAGATTTGACGGCTGTTAGAAACGGCCTCGTGTAGATAATCAATGTTTATAACCTTTCTTGGATGGCCACGGCAACCAGTCAAGACTGTTTGAACAAACTTCGGGATGGTTACATTGCTCTCACCGCTTGTGTTGAATTAGATGGTTGCTCCTAAACCCGCCACAAAAAAAGATTTACCTGTGTGGGCCCAGATTCTTGCAGAAATCGGTAAGTCTGTTAGAGAGCTTTGCAAGGACCATGGCTACAGTGACAAGCCAGTCCCTGACTCCGGGAATAGTCACCTCTTCTCCAATAGCCTCCAAAAGTGGGAGGGCTGTGTTATTAATTGCGTCGCAATGGAAGATAAGGCGGAGCGGGTCAATGTCTTCCTGAGTCGATGCATGAAGGCCATGCTCATATATGCCACTGAGAATATTGTATGCGGTTAAAACATTGGCTGTTGGATGGTAATTTATACGAGGGAACTGAGGAAGACTCAAGGGAAGGTCGTCGTCCATCGTTGTGCATAGAGTTGTGTGTACCAAAATAGGAAGGATCTCTCCTGGCAAGCGTAGCTGCGGCAGCATTCTCCTTCATCTGTACCCAGCGTTCCCTGCACTTCCGTTTCCCGCTCTCATCGTTTCACCTCTATTGCTGCTCCCACGACGTGTTCGGCAGCCAAGATGTCATGATGCAAGTCGCACAATGAGGATGACGGTGAGGATGACTTCCTGCTTGCTATTGCAGCCAGCGGCACCACTGATGTCTCCTATGAGACAATCCATCGTCAGCACCTCAAATCAGACCGGAGACTTCGCGATGAGTTTTGTAACGGCCACTGCAGACTTATGAAGTCTCTACCATAGTGTGTATGTTTTTCATCCTACGACAACGACTTCCCCCTAACCTCGGGTACCTCGAGTACCCCGTCTTCCTATGGCGTCTCTACCATGGCTTGTATGTCTTTTCTCTTGCTTAGTCACGCGTGGCTCACCCCCTCCAGTGCCAGGTCCTTCTTCTTCGTCCCCGCGTCTTGACTTCAACACTCTTAACCTGACCAACACCATCAGAGAATACTCGTACACCCCCTCCGCCAACTGCACCACCGCTTCCCCCGGTCGTCCCTACACTCCACCTGAGAACGGCATCTCCCCCCCTGCCGTCTACAACCTCAGTGGTGGCGAGCTCTCTTCTGATGGTCTTACTTCTGGCAGGCGTAGCCACGGCAGTGGCACACACTCTCATTTGTCGGTGCACAGCGTTCCGTATGCTTCCGTCCCCCGCTCTCATTGTTTCAACCCTATCGCCGCTCCCGCGATGCGTTCGGCGGCCAAGACACCACAACGTAAGTCGCGCAACGAGGATTCCGATGAGGACGATGAGGACTTCCAGCCCGCGATTGCAGCTGGCAGCACCACCGACGTCCGCCGCGAGACGATCCGTCGTCAGCGCATCAAGTCGGAGCAGAGACATCGCGACGAGCTTCGTGATGGCTACCGCAGATCCAAGGATGCCCTTCCCGTCTCTAACCAGAAGTCGAGCAAGGTTTCCCTCCTCGACCGCGCTACAACTCACGTCAAGTACGTCGAGATGACCACACAACAACTTCAGACGAGGCTCCGACAGGCTGAAAACGAAGTTCAACGACTCCGCACGTGTGTTTTTCCCCGCTTCATATCTATACCCCCATCTCGCTTCCCATACAGCGTTAATGAGGCGTTGATGCTTGGTACTGCCGAGCAAAGACATGCAGCTGCTGCTGCGGCTGTTGCCGCAGTGTCACAGCAATCACAGTCTTCTTTCTGATTGCTGACCTCATGTTGTCACGAACTTCAAAAAAGCCCCGCGTTGTCGGTTACATTATCTATTATTGCAGAGATGACTCGCACGAATGGAATACCTGCCTGGCCACTGGTCGCATACTATCAATGGACACTTGGCATCACACATTTTTTTTATTCAGCATTGTTTACGACACCTCCCTCATTCCTTGCGTGTCCCTCAGGTCGGGTACCCCACTTTTCATCGCACCTTTCCAGCACCCCTTGCAGACAATTTGGCCGTACCACTTTGTTCTGTTCATCCTGTTCGTTGGTTAGCCCGTGGTTATCTATCGACTGGATCACATCAGAGCCAGAGATTTCAAAAGTTGGACCCCTGGTTTCGGTTGACTGAAGATCCGACAAGACACCGATGCAAGACCGCAGCAATAGCTGAGACTCTGGTCACGTTGCTCCTATGAGCGGTGTGCTTGTCTCGCGTTGCTCGCATGCTCCTCTTGCACTTCCGTCCTCTGTCAACTTTGTCCCATTCCAATTCTGTCCACGCGCACTTGTAGGCGAACGACCCCTTAGTTGGGGTTACGTGCCTCGCGTGAGCCGACACACTGGCAAGCATTCTCTACTATCTTATGTCTCGCATCGCATTTACTGGTTTAGTTAACTTTCGGCACGTACTTGAAGTGGACCGCATCGCACGCATTGTTTATTACGCCCCGATTTATATGCATTCATGTCACGAAGTATGCGAGTGATCAACGCTTACTTTACGACCCCTCCCTCCCTCCTTCTGTCCAGATCCTTGTGGTGAGCAATGACAAGACGTCGATATGTCTTGCACTGCGACCACCCGATCTCACTGTATGAGAGTGGCGTTCGGGTACCCTCAGTTAGCATTCGTGGAGCAGGTTAGTTGATGAAATATTGTTCAGGACACGAGGTGCTCGATTCACCTCAAGATGTTGTTCCTGTTGTGCTTGCCCCTCGTATCTT
>JBBPUC010000635.1:0-12580 GCA_038094375.1 Tubosaeta aff. heterosetosa
GAGACGGAGACCGGTTTATTGAGCGTGCTCAAGGACCGTCATGCCAATCAGAATGCCGATATCCAGAAGGCAAGGGAGGAACTGATTAGGAGCGAGAGTGACCTCAGTGCAATTCGTGTTGAGAAGGCGGAGATTGAAGGTGCATTCCTGCGCGACAAGGAGGAGGTCCGCGACCTCAATCGTCGCATGGCCGAGGTGACTGCGCAGATTACTACCACTAAGCAAGAGGTCGAGAAAGCGAAGAAGGATGCCAAACAACAAAAAGGTCTTCTCGCGATTGCTCGGAAACAATTCGCGACCAAAGAGTCCGAGAAGGCCAAAGTTGATCAAGAACTCGATGAAGCCCAGGCGGATCTTGTTAACACAATCAAGGAACGAGAGGAAGCCGAAGCCGAGGTCGAGAAAGCATCGGAGGTCAAGTCTCCCACTGACTCGCTATCATTCGCTGCTGCCCATCCATTGCCAGTTACTCCCGACACCACGGGTGGTGGTCCCCAGAGCCCTAGCGTCAAGAGCAATAACCCGTTCGAGAGGCTGGCAATGGCCTCGGGAGCATCAACTCCGCGGTCCGAATCTCCTTTTAGGCCCTTCTCAACTGCGTCCATGCCACTCCCCCCTGGCCTTCCGCCCCCACCTGGCCTGTCTCCCCCTAATACGCTCGATGATCCATTTGGCATGTCTCAGGCATTCGACTCCGAGCCACAGCCATCTTCCGAGGTTGCTCCGGACAATGATGCGGCAGATGTGGGTATGGCCACACCCAAAGTGAAAGCTAAATCAACGTTTGAAGAGTTTGGCGAAGTTGTCTCATCGCCTGTAGATGAAGAAGTATTCAGCACACCCCCAAACAGTACTACCCCCGTTCACCTTGGTGGTGATGTAACGCCTCATGTTACATCATTGGACTCGGCTGCGGCTCACTTCCCTGCCCTGGATGACATTTCTTCTGGGAAAGTTAACGGCAAGGAGGACGAGACGGATTTGTCAACGGACCTTCGCGACTTGGATGTCAACGAAATGGACAGCGACACGGATAGCGATGAAGAAGAAAGTCACGAGGGGACTTCACAAAAACGGGATACCCATCCGGCAGAGGCACCAACCAAGAGCGACCCGTCATTTGATGACATCTTTGGTGCTACCAGCGACGCACCGGCAGTGGTCTCGCCCCCCGCCTCGCAGGCCGCGCCGGGTACAGACAATATCTCACCGATTCAGAATGGTTTGGCTGGTGTCGATGCGTTCGGCGTGCCCCTGACGAAACCTGCCGCTACACCCGAAGATGGTCACGAGTCCGAATTCAGCTTTATCAACACGCCTGCTGTGTCAAGCAAGGACGGCAACGGGATAAGCAGTCTTGACGAAGCATTTGGCAAGAACCCATCTAGCGCACCCTCGCAGACAGTCTCGAGCTTCTCGTTTGAGTCTGCGTTTGAGGACAACTTTGATTTTGGTGCTTCTGCAGGCACAACAACCGAGATCTCGTCGTTGACGTCATCCCATGTTCTGCCTACGAACGGGGCCACTCCAAGTCAGCATAACGTGGAGGCAGTCACCAACAACGCGCAGGGTTTCTTTTCTGTGCCTGCAAATGGTATTGCTACCTCGAAAGCAGTCCCCGCACAAGTGCCGATCTCGTTTGATGATGCTTACTCAACAAGTGCAAGGCCGGTCGGGACAGCTCCTCACCCTGAGCAGAACCCGGCCGACCAATCAGGATTGGGCAATATCTCATTTGACGAAGCGTTTGGAGGGCTTGATGCCTCTCAGGCCCTGAAACTTGATGACACGTTTTCATCTCGGGCTTCGAATGTCTTTGCGAATCCGGTGCCTTCCCCGCAACCCGACGCTGGGAAGCAGTTCCCAGTCATGTCACCACCGACATCACCACGGGGACCTACTTCACCTCGCGTGACCACGTCGATACGATCAAATTCCCCTCAGCCACGCACATCTCCACCGCCTCGGGTTGCATCACCAAAGACGCAGCAGCGGCCGTCGACGTCTTCATCAAAGGAAGTTCCATATGAGAAGCCGCCGCCGCCGCCACGTCATTCCAAGCTTAGCGTGGGTATTGTCTATGATATTCGTGATGCCTGTCTGACATGATGACTGATCGTGTCTAGCAGATCCGCCTGCCATTTGGCAGGAAGAAGAAACAGGACACATTGCCACCCATGCCAACACCACAATCGGCACAGCCCTCTACGCGGGTCAATGAATCGGGTGTGGTTGCACCTGATGACGATGTCGAGCAGGTCAAGCAGCTGGCGGCGATGGGATTCCACCGCAACCAAGCGGTAGCAGCACTTGAAGCCAACGATTACGACTTTCAAAAGGCGCTGAACAGTTTGTTGGCGTAATGAGAGATTAGTCACGATGCATCATCATTATATTATCAGCGATCTCGCACGTAATTTTCGCAGTCTCTTTCTGTTTTTTTTTTCTCTTTTCCACGTTGATGCGGTCTCTCGTTTTTCAGAATGCCCATTGATCTCTGCGGAATACATACTCACGCTCATTCGTACGACTTTCTCTCTCTCTCTTTTTTTTTTTTTTTGATTCACAACTATCGCTATGAATGGATCTTCCGGTCTCTTTCCAAAAGTTGATAAGTGATGGGTCGCATGTTTTTACCGGTGATCGGTGATGGCGCTTGGGTTGGACCCTGTTGAGCCTCTCACGCGGATTTTGATTCATTTTCCCGATTATGAGCGTTGCGGGTTGTGTGCATTGTACTGGGTCTTGTTCTCTGGGTCGACTCACGGGAGAACAAGGTGCGCCATCCTGTGGAAGACCTCCTAGGGTGGTTCAAAGGTCCACGACTTTATCTCGAATAGCCGACTCCGTGCCTTGAACCCACTCGCGACTATTTATTTAACCTCGCCCGAGTTTAGTCCCTCGTCTGACCCAATGCCCGTGTTCGATATCGTCGTCGTCGGGTCCGGCGGCGGCCTCGACGAAACCAACTTGTCTGCGTACGTCTGACGCCGAGCACCACGTCGTCCGCCTCACGCGCTGCAGGTATTTGCTGAAACCGTCCAACGCATCTTGGGACGATGGCATCGTCGCGCTCGAAGCAGGTGCGTCCTTTCCCGTGTGTGTTCGTCGATCGCCCTCACGTCCGCCAGGATCCGGATACGGCGCGCTCAAGCAAATCATGAAACGGACTCCCAACATCTTTGGAGAAGAAGATCCTGCAAAAAAGAGGACGCCCTCTACGATATACGCCAACGTCAAGTGAGCCGAATTTTTTCTTGTCGTCAGAGGGGGTCGAGTGACCTCGACGTTAGATGTTTTCTCATCACGCACGCGCACCTCGACCACATCAGTTCGCTGGTCGTGTCTGCAGGCGCCCTCGGCGGCGGCCGCAAACGGATATACGGCTCTCCACAGACCCTCAGAGATCTCGAGACCGTCTTTTCAGATCGCATATGGCCGAGATTGGCCTCGTACGACGAGACACACCCCTCCTGCCAACTCGTCTACCACGCGTACGTCCCCCCCATCCCGCCCCTGCCCCTGCTGACCCCCCGCCAGCCTACACGTCGACGGCAAGTACAAGACCGTCTCCCCCGACGTCGCCGTGCGCACCATGACGCTCAGCCACGGCAAAAACGACTCGGGCCCGTACGACAGCGCGTGCTTCTTCGTCAAGCACCTCCCGTCCAAACACGAGTTCCTCTTCTTCGGCGACGTCGAGCCGGACAGCGTCGCCGTGCGCCCGCGCAACGCGACCGTCTGGCGCGCCGCCGCACCCAAGATCCCCCACGCGCTCTCGGCGCTCTTCATCGAGTGCTCGTACCCCGCGGGCAGGCCCGACGACGCGCTGTTTGGGCACTTGTGTCCGGAGCATCTCGTGGATGAGCTGGTCGCGCTTGCGGGCGAGGTCGTGCTCGCGCGCGGGACCGAGGGGGCGTCGAGGCCGCGCAAGCGTCAGAAGCGGGCGGCCCCCGCGGGGGAGGCGTTGTATGGCGCGTTGACCGGGCTGAGGGTGTTTGTGATGCACTGCAAGGAGCATCCGTGTGCGGAGGGGCCGATTAGCGAGGTGATTGCGGAGCAGTGTCGGGAGATGCTCGTGCCGCACCGGCTGGGGCTGGAGCTCTTGACGGCGGACCAGGGTATGAAGATTGGTGCGTGGCGTCTCTTGGCTGTCGTTTCCCGAACTCACCTGCGTGGGCAGTAATATAAACGGTTTTCGCCCTCTGGAGCTGTGTATATATTTATTGGTCTAATGGATACCCTCGCGTTGTATACCTAACCACTGTAGCCCTATTCTTTTCTTCTCTTTGGAGTTTTGGGTGTACCTTTTGTTCGATTCAGGTCTTCCCTTCATATTAACAAGTAGTCCGGCTTGAAAGTTCCTTGGTGACGAGTACATGGGATGAGAAATGATCAGAATTCCACGTCCTATAATGCGTAATACGTCGTACGAAAAGAACGGTCTAACTCAAAAAACGCGCGCGAGGATAAAAACGTGTCAAACGTGAACCAGCAGAGCACTGCGAAAAAGAAAAAAAAGATTCAATCACGAAAAGCCTACGAAGACGCGTAGAGTTTGACGACGCCGTCCGCACCAGCGCTCGCCATAAACGGCAGCGAGGGGTGGAATTCGACGTCCAACACGCCCTCCTTGGCCTTTTCCCGATGCGTCGTCATCTCTTGCGTACACGTCCGCGAGCCAAGCAAATCCCAAAAGCGTACGGAACAGTCGTGCGATCCCGAGACGAGCGAGAACCCGGCAGCGTCGACCGAGAGCGAAGTCACGCCGTCTAGGTGCGCGGGTATCGTGTGCGTACATTGACCTGTCGTGCGATGTCAGCAATGGCCATGGCGGCTACCGATCAGATCGCACCCGTGATGGTGTCAGAGATACGAATAAATTTGTCCTCGTGAGCAGTCACGATAAAGGTCATGGTTGGATGGGATACGAGCCGGTTCACCTGGGTTGCGGGCGTCCCATCTGCATCCAACCTGAGCTTGGTTTTCGATTAGAGCACAGGATCACACACCGTACGTCAGGTCCGTGGCCAACCGCAGCACTTCTTTCCCTGTCTCGACGTTGAATATCTTGACGACCGCGTTTTGGTATGCCACGGCAACCTTTTTCAAGTCGGTCTTGATAGCTTCGATGGCGGTCGCCCCAGGCTCGTCTTTTTCGTCTTCGCCTTCGGCGTCTTCTCGTTCCAAACCAGAATAACCCCATGACAACCGAAGGGAGCCAGCCCCTGGCCCACTCACGTCCCATACTTTGACGGTACCTTCAGCACCGCAGCTGACGAGCGTACTTTCATCCCGAACGAGGGCGAGGTCCCATACTGCATCGGTATGACCAATGAGTTCGCCTCGCGAGGACGATTCGTCATATGGGGCGTAGGTCGTGTGAGAGGGCGACGGAAGCGCCCATACTCGGATACTCGAGTCGAGGGACGCGCTATACAACAGCTGGCGTGTGGGGGAGTGTACGAGACGGGTGATGGCGGCGGAATGACCGCGAAGCGTAAGTTGTGGCTCGCTCTCCGTCGTAACACGGGTGCTGTCAAAGCATGAGCGACAAACCGATGAGCAAAACACCCCGACGCACGTAGAAGAAGCCAGACTCGTCATGTCCATTCGCCATATTTTGACAGTGCAGTCGTCGCCACCCGTAGCCAAGCATAGTTCGGTGGGGTGGAACGCGAGAGCACGAACGGCGTCGAGATGACTTGAAAACAAATATAAGTCAACGAGCCGGTAAAAGAGCTCGAGACGCACTTTCTCAGCGTCCGCTTGGGTTTCCAAAGCTTGGTGCTTTCACCATCCGCCTCGTCAACAACACCCACAGGCTCGGCCTCGTCATCCTCCTCAACCACTTCTTCGGGCTCGTCATCCTCACTCTCCCTCCATTGCTGGACATGCTCGTAGGACGTACGCAGCTTCTCTTTCCATTCACCCGCATCGTCGGGACGGAAAATCATCGTTGCCGGCTTCGGAAGCTCGCTCTCTTGACGGATCGCGGAAGGCTGGCCAATACTATCTTGTTGTTGCTGTTGCGAAGGTTGCATCTGTGACTGGGAAGCTGGCTGGGTCGAAGTAAGGTTCCGTTGCAACTGGTCTTGGGGCTGCATCTGCGCGGAAGATTGGTACAGCGACCCAGACATGGCGAGCGAATTCGGTCGCTCCAATGGGCCCGAGGTTGGAAGCGGAGGGCCTGACATACCCATTGGGCCAGAACCAGTGTTTCCGAGCAAGGGAAACTCCTTGGCTGGTCCACCACTGACGTTGACGCTGTTGATCCCGGGGCCAGTCGATTCCGGGAGTTGCTTCCTAGGTCGACCGTTGTATATCGAGTCAAAGGAAGGGGGTGCTTGACTTTGCGCCATGCCCTGTACCTGTCCTCCACTGCCAACACTTCCGGACATTCCACCAAGCCCAGGTCCGGTAGTAGCACTTGGGCCCATGCTCGGATTTGGATTGGATATAAGTGGACGGTTTGGAAGTGGGTTCATTGCTTGAGGGGAGGTGAGATAGGATATTTCTTGGAGACATTGCTTGAGGTACTCGCGGCTCCTCGCACGCGATTTCGGATCACGGGCTGTTGAAGCCTTGCCCAAAGCTGCGCTTGCGGGGGCGACAGCAGAAGGAGCAACAGAGGAGGCACGGGGAACGAGGCCGTTTGGCGCTTTTTCTGACGGGAGAGGCGAATCTGGCAGAGATTACACGTCATGTCGGATCAAGCCAGAGAAGGAGAACCACAGACCTTCGCTGCGGGGCGAACTTGCACTGCTGCCATCCTTGTGACTCTGTGCATCCTCTTTTGCGCTTTGCTGGATCGCGGCTAGCTTGGATGGGTGTGCTGCTGTCGATAGCTGCTTTGAACTAGACGTGCAATGAGCTGGGCTACATGGCAGATGTGTAGGGCTCACCGCTCCATACGCAGCGCATATTCAAGCATCTTGATACGTCGCATGAGGTCCAATTTGACGTTTTCGAACGAGCGACGCTCTCCTTCGAGCAGGGCAATGCGAGCCTAGAAAGTGTGAGGATAGAGACAGAAAAATGGGACGACGACGGACCCTCATTTCCGCGCGTTCGATCTCCCACTCGTTTCTGTCGCGCTCGTACCGACGCCATTCTGTCTGCAAAAAGTGCAGTACGCTGGAGAGGGTAAAGTCCTGGCCGTTTTGAGGTGGGGGTGGGGGGATGCCCTGTCCTTGTCCGGGCTGGCCGAGTAGGTTCTGCTGTTGGGGAGGGCCCTGGGCCTGTTGATTTGGCTGTGGTGGGGGCACCTGCAGCGTGCCAAGCATGGGGATCTGGATTGTCTGTGGATGGTGAATATTGGGCGGTGGCTGCTGATTTTGCGGTGGGTGGTAGGCGTTGAGGTGGTGAAGCACGTCGCGTTGCTGGGCAGGGGTGAGGGTATTCTGCAGGCGGTGTTGCTGCTGGTTGGTCTGTGCGGGGCCCTTGAGGTTGAGAAGGAGGCGGGGTGTTGTGAGCATCGTCCTCAACGACGGGCGGAAGACAAACAACCGACGCTCTCAACGGCGAGCGCGGGACAAAATTTACGCCGCCAACAAAATACAAAAATTATTCCTCCGACCTGCGCGACACACTCGTTTCTTTCGGAACTCGTCCATCCCAGTCCCAGCTGTCTTGCGGTACAGCCAGTACGCCATCTTCCCGCCCTCCCGCCGCCTTTCTTCCACCTGCACGAACCCAACGGCGGCCATGAGCGACGCGAGATGCTCGGTCGACATGTACCGCGAGTTCTCGACGCACGGCGTGGGCAGCTGTCGGCCAGTTGAGCGTCGGCCAACGTGTGCATCAACCACCTACGACGAGAAACAACAACCCAGACGGACGCAGAAACGCATGCGCCAGGACGAGCATCCGCCCTCTGTCCTTGGGCTCGGGCACAAAGTTGACCACCAGACTGAGACTGAGAATGTCCCACCGCTCGGCGTGCTCGCTCACGTCCATGGTCAGAAAGTCCTGTTCGACGATGGACGGATGTCGGCTCCGAAGGTCAATTGCCATCGTCGTGATCCACGACGCGCACGACGCGTAGTTGTCTGGCTTCAGCGCGCCAACTTCTAGTAAGCTAAAGGGTCTCAGCGAGACCCAGCATGCCGCGGACGACGCCTACCTCAGTGTGCCCCGCTTTGACAAGCCCATGCCCGTGAGCCATTGGATCAGCACCTTTTCGCTGCCGCCTCCACGGTCTTTGCCCTGTCCGATGCTCGACATGCGTTGATACGTTGCCAGTCCTCCCAGTTGTTCCATCTCCTGCTCCACGTCGTGCGATTCCTTTACATCCTTTTGAAGTCGCCTTTGCTTCTTGAGCAGGACGTGGAAACGTCTGATCAGCGTCCTCGTTGCGCTCCGATTGCTGCTCCCATTCGCAGACGGCTGGTGTTTTTCTGTCGTGACTGGCGTCTTTCTCTTGCGAGTGTTGCGCATCGTATCATCCCAACAACAGCTTCCGGTCAGCTCAAACCGGTTTGCGCGGCGGCGGCCTCCATCGTGGGATGCGTCGACGGATCACCGACCAGCGCTAGATCAAAATGCTCACTTGTCTCTTGTCAACGTGCAAGGTAGACGCGATGGATCGGTGGCCGCGCGTGGCCGTGTCTCATGGGATGATCATCTGCTGGTATCTACGTTTACTCCTTGGCGATGATGGTGACGCGAAATAATAGTTTCTTCCCTCGACGGCACCGGCTGGTACAGAACGCACGTTAGTCACGGTTCAAACAGTGTCCTCACACTGCCGGCTAATCATACCCGAAAACCCATGGCGATCAAGTGAACCAAGGATCAAAGAGGCCAAGGGCAGAACAAGCCTCGTGTCCAAATGGCGAACAGGCCCGTGGATGACCACTTTGGCGTCGATTCTCGAAGCTTGTGCGTAGGTACCACTCAACCTATTTGTGCACTTGCTCGGGTGATGCCACGAACGTGATTATACAGATGGGCCCGGGTATTTCACCCTTCTTCTCTCTCCGGTTCACGCGCCGATGAAGCCTGTCCAGCCAGGCCGCCGTTGCGATCTGCAACGGAATATTTCCAGACCTTCAAAGCGTAATCCGATCTATTCGGCTAAGGAGAGAGCACAGACACAACGGATGTTGGGGGTAACATCAAATCTGGCTTGAGTAAGCCTTGTTGATCCCCGCTCTTGTTCGCAACACGGCGGTGAAATTTATTGATTAGATAAAGGTTATTAGTTCGTTTGAGGACAGAATTATAGTTGATGAACATCAAGAAATACGATGTGCAACGCTACAACACTCTTCTGAGTATTCACTACACAATGGGGGCACAACAAACAACTTTCAATGAATAAAGTCAGCACATACAACCACCTAACGGCCAAATAAACCCGGAAAAATAATTGAAAAGGGACGAAAAGCGAAAGAGACGTCATATCCACCAGTGGATAACCTCATACAAAGCCTTGTCCCCCTCTCTTGGCATCGATTCTCTCAAAACGCTCCTCCTCTTGCCGCTGTATATTGTACAGTCAGCCGCGTTCGAAAAAATAGCTAGACGTATTACTTGCCTTCTTGATGACACACATATTGGCCAAAAAGAGCCCAACGACGATGGACATGAACCCGTACAAGGTGCTACAACGGTTTAAATCCAGGTCCGAGTCAAAGTCAGTTCTTGCTCACCTGAATACGTTGTTCAATGTCTTGTCCGCGAATTTGGTGATCGGGGCGACGCAAAAGCGGTGCACTGCCAGAGCTGTAGCCGCGTCGGGACAAAATGTGCCCCCAAACGCAACCTCATCCGTGGCGCTGAAGTAACCACAGCACATGAGCTGAGTAGTGCATGAGATGCGTTCCTATGAATCCAGTGCAATCTACGTACCTGATCCTGAATAGCGATCTTGGTCGCATTGCTCTGGACACCAAACACCTGGTGGTAGTTGTCGCGCTCGTGAAGTGTGTAAAACCAAATAAAAGTGCCGATGATGAGAATGGCAATCCCGTCGGCGAGGAGCAGCCAGTTGAGCAAGACCAGAGGTCTCTTTCCGCGTATGGCGATCAAAACAAGAGAACTGACAAAGGTTGCAAGGAAGATGATCCCCAGCACGGTTCCACCTGCAGGGGGTAAGAGGGGATTCGGTATCCAGGATGAAAGACCATACCGGTGAGGTCAAAAGAGCTAAGGGTGAGATTAAGGAGTAGGTCGGGCTGGCGCCAGACGATCGAAAGAACGAGTGTGACGATCCCCGCAGCCATGAGACAGACATCGAAAAAGGTCCATGCGAGCATGAGGCGCCTGGACACCATCTCGAAAACAAAGAATGGATGGCGATAGTGAACGATAGATCGAGTATGTTCTTCCAGAGAACGAACAAGCTAGACCGGCTAGAGGCTGTAAAATGACGGTCAACGCCAAAAAAGCTGGCCAGCAGCAGAGTCGATATGTGATCGTACAGGGGTCGAGGAGGATGTGTCAACTTTTGACAGATTCAGCCGACAGCAGTTGAATACTTACAAGTGCCGGTGTGCTGTGCTATCTATCAGTCGCTGATGAATACAGCACCCGATGTAGGCTTGAAACAGTCTACGATGATGGCGAGAAAGAATGAAATGAGATAAAATTTCAGGTTGTCTCCATGGCCACGCAGATTCTCACGTATCACTTGTTCTTGTCCAGCCCCATGTCCAGCGGTGGTTCTCTCCTGCTCGCCTGGCAACTCAAGTCTAAACACGTTCTCATTGTCGGCGGGGGCGATGTCGCCTCGGGTCGCATCGAATCGGTGCTCGCGACCGATGCTCGCATCACCCTTATCTGTCCCGCCACAGGCCTACATCCGCGCACGAAGAAATACATCGATGCACACCAGATAGCCCATCATGATCGCGTCTTTGGCGGTGCTGAAGATCTCCAGGACGTAGACATGGTGCTCACAGCCATCGACGACGTTGCGCAGTCCCGTGTTATCTGCGCGCTCTGCAGGGAGCGCCGGATACCCGTCAACGTCGCTGACATTCCAGAGTCTTGCGATTTCTACTTTGGGTCACAGATCCGTGACGGGCCGTTGCAGATCTTGATATCTACCAACGGACAGAGTCCCAAGCTGGCGAACCTCATCAAACAGAAGATTGAGCGGAGTCTCCCAGGACAGGCGGGAAAGGCGATCGAAAAGGTGGGAGAGTTGCGGGCAAAGCTGAAAGAGAGGGCTCCGGGCGTTGGAGGTCAAGTGAGCAAACGCCGGATGAAGTGGATGGTCGATGTCTGCACGTCTTGGGACATGGATGAATTGGCAGCGCTGAATGGGGTCACAATAAAGAGGCTACTGGATGATGGCTGGGAGAGCAATACGGTACCACGCCCAGAAGCTGTCGGAGGGGCCCCCAAACCTGGAAAACGTGCCAGTAATGCTACTTTGTTACTTGGTATGTTTGTTTTCCCGTCGCTGGCGTTTGCCGCTGGTGTCGTGACAGCTACCGTTTTATTTGCGCACCGCACCCGATGAAAGTGGGACCGTTGGTACGCTTCTGGCGTGTAGTCTACTCAACGAGAATTGACAGTAATCACTGTTAATGATGTTCCACCATACCGATGATCAGCGCTTTAGGACTGACATACCGTATAATCATTGGATAGTGCTGTTCGTTGTGCGCACATTCGGAGCATCAAATGGAGCAGAACACTTACAGATGTCTCCTAGCTTGTGATAACACCCATCGCTCTCTCGGGCCATCCGCAAGTACCTAATATGCACGCGCTTCGAGCAATGCGAGCTGGACAGAACCAGACACATCATATAAGTTTTGATAATAGATTCATACGGCCTTGATCTGATGTGTTTTGGATCGGTGCTTATGAGTTTGGATTGAGTTCTATCCTCGATATCAAGACTCAACATGATACTGTTATGCAGTACTCTGACATTGTTGAGAATGTTATTTATCGTATTCTACTCATCTAAAACCATCGGTCAGTGGGATCGAAGGCGGGTGAAGATACCATATATATATAATAAAGAGTACAGTCTTAACGGTCGTGTATCTTTAACTCAGACCTCTTGCGCCGCCTTCACAAGTGCGCGGAGGTCTAAGCCTGGTCGCGGGGTGAGGGAACAAGGGAACGGGATCGGAGCCCTGTTTCAGAGATGAAGACGCGAAAGGGGTAATCATCCAAAGACTACTCACGCACTAAGCCCGGGAGTGAAGATGGGCACGACATCGATTTCCTTGCCCTGGTCATCTTGTGCCTTTGTTACCTTGAACGCAAACAGAAGCGACACAAACGTAAGCCAAAGTGTACTGTCGGAGACGAAACGACCTGGACACAAGCGTCTGACAAAAGGCGTCAGAAAAAGGGTCTGATGGTGGAATAAAATACTAAGTACCTTCCAAAACCGTAAGCAAGACTGTCGACAGCCCTGTCCTTGCGAAGCTTTCCGTCCTCAATGAATCTTTCAGGCTTGAAAGCCATGGGATCAGGGAAGACTTGCTCGTCGTGGTGCATGGCCCTTCAACATAATACATTAGGTTCTAGAAGAGATAACAGTCTGGACACCAACCAAATGTTCGCTATAACCGTGGATCCTAACGTGCGTAGTCAGTGAGATTAGTTG
>JBBPUC010000636.1:0-14221 GCA_038094375.1 Tubosaeta aff. heterosetosa
CGTTCCTGCACAAGAACGATCTCTGGGTCGTCATGGAGTACATGGAAGGAGGCTCTCTGACCGACGTCGTGACCGCCAATTTAATGACAGAAGGACAGATTGCGGCTGTATCAAGGGAAACAGCGCAGGGTCTAGAACACTTGCACAGGCACGGCGTTATCCATCGGGACATCAAGAGTGATAATGTGTTGCTCAGCATGAACGGCGATATCAAATTGAGTGCGTAGTCGTGTTGGTTCCGCGCAGCTGTGACTAATTTCTGTCCAGCCGACTTTGGTTTTTGCGCTCAAATATCGGACCCCAACAATTCCAAACGTACAACAATGGTCGGTACTCCGTACTGGATGGCACCCGAAGTCGTGACTCGTAAAGAGTATGGCCCAAAGGTAGACATATGGAGTCTCGGAATCATGGCCATAGGCAAGTTTGACTATCGCTCCGATCGTTTGGTGTCCTCATTCCTTCACAGAAATGATTGAGGGTGAACCCCCGTACCTCAACCAAAATCCCCTGAAAGCCCTGTACCTGATCGCAACCAACGGGACGCCCACCATTGCGAACCCAGAGGCGTTGTCTTCCGTATTCAGTGACTATCTGGCGAAGACATTGGAGGTCGACGCCGAAAAACGGCCCACGGCATCACAGCTGCTAGACGTGAGTTTGTTTTCCCAATGCCGCAGTGCATCGCGCTCAAACCAGCTTAGCACCCATTTTTCAAACACTGTGAGCCCCTCCGTACGCTGTCTCCGCTGATCAAGGCGGCTCGTGAAATTGCAAAATCCAAGTAACACCCGGCCCGGTATGGATGATATCTACGCGTTTCACGCTTCCATTCTCCCTTTTTTTGCATTCACCGTCGCACACTTGTGATACGCTGCATTCTTTTCATTCACTTGAAATGCCTCCCTGTTATAGCATCCTGAAAGTTCCTGGAGTTACGTTGTACCCCTTTGGGATTTCTCTTTTATATCCTCGACTTTGTAATACCTTTTATGCTGTTCCCCTACCTTGGCTTCTTCCCTTAGACTAGTCTCGAAATGCGCAGTACTGGCTCATTTTGGCGTGCAATCAAATCGATATGGATGTATTCTTCGTTAATTAGACGTAGAAATATGCGATCTCGATGGACTGATACAGCAATCCTACCGTAATCTAATAATCGGGGCTCCAACCTAGCGGGATCTTGTCACAAGGCATGTGGTGATGATGCGCTCGACGTACCGTGATAAATCGTTGCCAGGTTCGCAATGTCGGTCGCCTCTGCAATGAGCTCGTTGACCGTATACTCAACACTGAGTGACTTGTCCAGTTTGCGAGCCACAGAGTTGAGTGCACGGTCCGCTGCCTCGTTGACGGGCGCGCTTTCGCTGGGTCCTGTGCCGAACCGCACATTCCCGGCAGCGGGCTCGTTGGTACTATCCTGAATCTTTTTAATCTTGAGCTCGCTCGCAGTCCTGTGAGGCGTATCAGCAATGCGGGCCTTTGCAAAGAGGGCACGCACCAAGAGTGAAGTGGGTCGTGCTTGAAGACCTCGAGGACGGTCATGATGACATCGGAGCGTTCGCGGAGGACGCGCAGGGTTTCTTCCGCACAGCGCTGGAAGACACCTCCGGTGCCCGAGGAGCCCATGCCGTCGACCATGTCGCGCGTCATCCGGAACGGCACGCGTTCCGGGACTCGCAGCACTTTTCCCTGGGCAAGGTAGGTATGAGATACGGGTAGAGCAACGGAGGACTCACTTGGTCAAAGGCAATCCCTAGGTCAATGTGCACAACCTCGCCTGTCCCGTTGTCCATCAGGATGTTGGATACGTGACGATCCCCTAGACCCAAAACGTGGCCGACAATCGACGTAGTCGCAACGCTCCGTATGTAGTTGAGTCGCATAGCGAACCACGCGATAGGCGACTTGTGCTTCTCGGTGAAGTAATGTCTCATGACAGGTGCCGTCTTGGCATAAATATCCTTGAATTGCGCAATTAGTGGCTCTGCCTTGCCTTGATAACGATCTCGCGTCTGTTTGAGAACGGCCTGAATGTCGGTATGCTTGGGATCATTTGGACGATATCTCGTGAAGGAGAAATGTCAGCTAAATCAGCTTACATGTCACATGTCCACTTACTTTGGATGAGCCGTCCCTAACCACACTTGAAGCGGAACCGTGTTACCGACAAACTCCAGGACGCCAGCCTGAGCTGCTAAAGGCAGGACGGTGTACCCGCGAACCTTCAAATTGCGTTTCTTGGTCTCCCTGTCACATCCAAGGACGACATTAACCAGGTCAAAGACTTGTTCCATGACAGCGTCTTGGCGTAGGTCGTCATTCCCGCCTTTGAACTTGGATGCATGGTTATTCTTCTTGCAGTAACACCATGTAAGCCGGCTACTCACCAATTGTACGTATTTTTCGCCATTGGAACCAAAACAAGTGATGACCTTGGGAGCGTTAACACCCCCCGCGATTGTATACGTGGCGTCGTAGTGGCTGACCCAAACACAATGGTTATACTTCAAGGTAGGATCGATCGCTGGGTGGGACGTGACAACCGGCGCCTTGATGTCACGAAGCCGTCGGATCGCCACGTTGTCTGGTACACGCAGCTGTCCTCTGACCCTTCTGTCCTTGACGGGGTACTTGGCCCACTCGATGGATGCATCACAGACCTGCTCGATCGCTTTAACACGGGCCGCATACTGTGGATCGCCCAGTAGTCGATCGAAAATGTCGGATGCGGCACTCGAGCGATCAAGTTGTGCTTGCGACAATGTTGCTTCGTGACGGCTAGATAGCCTTCTGACTGGAGCAGGTTGCCCATATTTTTCGGGTCGTATGCAGTAGACTTGGTATAAGCTGTGGAAGGGGTGTTCCTGACACATTCGAAGGACGAGGCCTTGGAGTGTCTGTTGGCTGGTCGATAATTCGCCTTGTGAAGAATGAGAGATGCGAGCAGAAAGTTGATGCGAAAGGAAAACAAATTTTCTTGAAGGTATCCGGTCAACTGCGTTCTTCAGCGTATCTTGCAGTCTTGGATCTTCAAAATTTGCAAACCATAGAGAACAAAAACGAATAGGCACGTCATTATCAAAGATGTCCGAAGCAGCGAGACACTGTGAATACATGTTGATGGCGAGGTCGAGGAACGTAATTAGTTGCCCGTTATGGTGGTTGTAAGCCTCCTCGTCCTCCGCGAAAACGGCTCTAGCCTTTTCCTGGTCCTGAACGAGAGCGAAGAACTCACGAGAGCCTTTCTGAAGTCGACCAAGTTGGCTTTCTCGCTGCTCGATTTCCTGACTCTTGCGGTCCATGTATGTCTTCCACCACATGGCATCCGGAGACTTGACGATGACATGGTATTGGTGCTCAGCGAAGAGGGCGCATTCGTGGAAAACGCTCGCACGCGCATCTGCACAAGCAGTGTCAATTTGCTCTTTTGTCCCTGCAGCAAGCGTGACCGCCGCATCAAAGTATTTTTCCTTGATATCCATTGGTTTTTCCAAGCATGCTTCCGAAATCCAGGACCCCTGTTGGATGAGATAATTAAAAGACCGCTGCTGGATAACATGGTAGCGACATAGAACACACCAGGCGCGCCGTGGACAGAGCTCGTTCGATAACTAACTCGGGCTCACTTAAAGGGATTTGTTCCTGATGAGGAAGATCTTTCAAGAACTGGACGGCCAGATTTTGTTCGTTTTGGAGCCAAAGGACGTGCGCAAACTCTTGGGATACTTCATGAGTGGAAACGCTCTCGAGACGCCGAGCCTTTACGATCGAGTTCAGTGCTACTTGAAGTTTGTTCGATTTGCGTGCAGCGACGGAAAGGCGGACAAGACAGCGTTTCTCGAGCTCTAACAGGCTATTATTGAATGGCGTGATCATGTTCCCAATCCGTTCACGTTCTTCCTTTCGCCTGGCAGATCGGATCAAAGATATCCTGGTTGCAAGTATACGTTCCAGACTACTGAATCTGAGCTTGACCGTAAGCAGACGAATTTGCTAGACGCCAAATACTCACTCAAACTCGGGGTCAATTTCGACGAGATGAGGCATTGATTGAATATCCAGAGACTTGGAGCTGAGGTGGTTTTGTACGGGTCCTTGTCTCCAATGGGTAAGCTGATTGAGAGACATGATATTCCGTGCTACCTCACGAATCTCCGTGATGTCTTCATTGCCAAGAGTCCGCAAGCGTTCCATGGCATCACAAAGGGCAGAATGGATAGTGGAATCAATCACATGAGGATCCCTTTCACGGTAAATGGCACGGAGAGCACGGTAAAGGGTGATGCTAGAGTCCTGAGAGTCCCTCGATTCTGGTAAATCCCAGGTCTCAGTGCGCCATCCCAGTTGATAAGACATAGTCGAAGTAGCCTCATCCTGGAATCCTTTCTGTGAGCCCTGGAGAGTACCAATAGCGAGACTGTCAAAACCAAATGCGTGGAAAGACTGGAGGAGGCCGTCTGCATGGATTGGCTCGTGGTTACCAGCCTCGATGGCTGCACCATGGAAGCGAAACGCTTTGTCCCATTGGTGCTCGTGATGGAAACGTTTGATCAAGAAATGGTGGAGATCAGTTGTCTTAATGCCATAGAAGCCATCAGGTTCGTCAATATGCGCATATATCTCGAACAGCAAGTGCTCAATGCCATCAGGAGATTCCTTGTCGAGTTGTCCGTACTCGACTGCAAGCTCTAGAAACAGCAGTGCAGTGGTATACGACCCACAACCAACTGCGCTCTTCGCCAGGAGACGGAAATCGACATCCAGCCACTTGTCGTGAGCCAACCAGTCGTCAGAATCCACAGGGCGAAAGTTGCGCAGGTGGAGAATGACGTCGACTATGACACGCATGCAAGATCGACTAGGATCCTCGGAAGCGAGTATAGCCGTAAAATATACCGAAAGGTGCTTCCTCATGGATACTGAGAATGCTCCTTGCGAGACCTCCATTGAGAGTAACGTATGAACGAGGATAGGGAGGACTTCTTCTGCAAACTGGACATTATTCGCGATCAGGGGAGTGAGCTGGGCATAAAATTTGTCGGAGGAGTTCAGGATATCGCTCAAAAGTGTGGAAAGAGAGCAGATCCACCCAGAAAAATCGGTCGGTGCGTGTGGGATGGTGTCTAGTTCCGCGATACTTCGTGCAGGGCGACTCGACAATGTCACCGGAAACTGCCGAAAGAACTCAAGTGGGGCCAGCTCCGCCCCAGACCAATGGTGAAAGGCTAGAGTCTCCTTGGACGATGCGGATACGAGTGATTTCAGAGCAAGATAGACGAGATGGACCTCTGAAGGGTTAACACCCTCAAGCATAGCTAGTAGAGTCTGTAGGATAGCTCGATGAGGCGAAGGCCCAGCTTGTGCCTCTCCTTCGTGAGGGATTCTTGTATGCTTAGCGCGCAGTGTCTGGGGGTATGGGTGTTCGCTGCCAAATCCATAGATATTGCCCGTATTGGAGACAAGAAGGGAGGCGAACGCATCTATATCGTCTCGTTGGAGGTAGGCCGGCGCGGGAATGTAGTCTTTGAGGCGCCAAAAATCGGTCATGGAGAACTGTGATTTGCTATATGTGTGCTGCTCAGCTGACTCGAGCAATTTTTGTACAAGGCGGAATTTATTTGAGACTATACGGTAGTCGCTTAGAGTGGCAGACAAGTCGCCAGCAGTAATATCCTCGACGATGGAAAGGAGAACCGATGAGGGCTGGTGAGACCATGCTGGTAGAGCCTTCAGAACTTGTTCTTTGATCTTTTGATTCCCGCAAAGTAAGAACGCCTGCTCGTCGACCCACCGCGAAAGCTCTCGATTCCGATTTGGTGCACCAGAATGACTCGAGGTAGATAGGTCGTCGTCCAACAAAGCACAAACGCGAATCAGGATATCGGGGAAACGTTGGTCGACCTCGGTCTCCGTTTGATAGACGGAGAAGCCCCATTCCAGATATGATTGAGCAACCCGGGTGAGGTCTCTCTGCGCTAGCAACGAGCAGGACTTTTGGATAAAGGTATGGAGTAATGTGGGATCTTTGAATCTTTCATGAAGGACAGCGACCAAAAGACTGATACCGTTCAGCAGGCGGAGTTGCTCGTTGACGAATGGCGTGGAATGTAACTCTGAAAAAATTTGATGGAGGACATGGTACGAGATAGCCGTGACGTGCTCTGAACCCGCTACTGAAGTGCACCATTGCAAGGACCGCAAGATAGTATTCGTGCCGAAACGGGGTAGGTTCGGCGGATGAAATCTAAAGTCATTCAAGCGGCGATGTTTATTTAAGGACATGAAGGTCTCAGCAGCTTCCCGCAAACCGTAAGCACGCAGGCCTTCAACGATTGCGCCGTTAACTGAAAAGTCTTGGTCGCCAAGGGAACGAATGACGGATACTGCAATGCTTGCTGCATTTTGCTGTACGCATTGCGTGAAACCTCCGAGGGGCTGAAGGTCGATACCTTTCGACCGAAAGAGATCGTCAAGGCGGGTCGCGAATGTCGAGTCGTTGAGGTGGGCCGTGTCAATTAGCGAAACGAGCTGCAATCCAATGAGGTCCCCAATACAAGCTTGAAGACCATCTGTGGTAGTCCTCTGGGTAGCGGCACAGTGATTAACAAACAGTTGTTGACCATGGGTAACCGCTTCTTGATCCCCTCCGCCCTCCATCAGGTTCGCAGGCGTAAATAAGCGAAAGGCTGCTTCTGCGCATTCTCTTCTGTTCGCATAGCCAAGTAGATTTGGTGGGAGTCGCAGGACGTCTACAAGATTTTGTCGGATCGATAGCGCGATCTGGGAAGCATAAGCTTCGAAAAGTTCATTGGGTTTGGACAGCCCGAGGCGCTCGGAAACCCCGCGCAACACCACTTGTATATGGCGAGAGTACAATGGACTATGGAACGCTGCTTCCAAAAGATGCCAGTAAGGACCTCGTCTTACATGCGAGCTGGCAATCATGATGTTCCCAAGACAAAGCGTCCGAGTGAGCATACATTCATATCTGGCAAAGGTGGCTAAGCTGGCATCAGTCAAAATGAGAAAATCGTACTGTGCAAGATCCCTGGGTAATGAATCGCGAACTGCTTGATAGAACCCGTCCAGGCTCTCAAATTCACGTATGAGCTCATCGTCAGCAGCGAATAAATTGGCACCTAGAACTGCGGCACGGAAACGAACGCGAATATCCTCGTCGAGATGTAACGCCAATAATGTGTTCAAGGGGCGTTTGATTTCAAGCTCGTGATATTCGGCTGGCCAGTATGTTTGAGACGGGTCTTTGGCAAGGTATTCTCCTAGAAAGCGAGCGACCAAGTCACGAATCTTCCAGAAAGTTGATTTCTTCTTGGTCTCTGCAGCCTCCATCATATTGGAGATCCATCCACAGAGGACCTGCACATGTTCGCCGATAGTGGATGTAGCAGCTTCTCCTTCCATCCAGATATGCAAAGATGACTTCAGCAAATCTACGACGAGGAAGTGGAATTGATCGTTAATTGCGTGAGAGTACCTCCGGAGGAGTTCGGCACATTTGACCAGCAAGTTATCCAAGACATCAAGATTAAGGGTAAGGAGTCTGCTACGCACGACAGTTAGGAGCGGGGGCCCGACCAGCAGGAGCTTCTCTCCGGGACATTCGACTACCAGCTTGATGAGCTCCTTGTCACGTGGCGTTTGTCTTGTTGGGCTTTGCAAGACTGGAATGGAGGCAAGGAAAAGGATACATATTCCTGCTATCCCGCGGGTCGCAAGAGTCGACGGTGATGTATGTTCTTCCTGTGGTGCGATGCTTTGAGTGGTTCTAATCGGACCAAATCCGTCATTTTCTACCACGGTAGGATCTTGCCTATCAGTCGACTGGTCAGTGAGGATGTGGAGCAGGTCTCTTAGTTTTTTAGCGATCACTTCGAAGGTATTTTGAACCTGAAAGAACGCAGTGCTGAAGTAGTGTCACGGAATATAAGATCAACGAAATACATACATCCACATTTTCCCAGAGAGAAAGTTGTAGACATTGACGCTGGACATGGGAACCAACGTGGCTCGGGATGTGCTTCTGGAGGTCACGAAGAACATGTGCTTTGATTCCAGACTCCGGGCCGGGCTCAATCAAGGTTACCCAATCATCATTGGTGTCTTCTAAATCTGCATCGACGACCAGGGGTTCCAAAGCCTTTAGAATCAGGAGTCTCTCCTCCGGCGTCCACTTAGCATCCGTTAGGAAAGGTGCAAGAAGCACGACCACTTTCCCCGCTGACTGAATAACCCGCCGATTGCTGTGCGTTCCGTTCAGGAAAAGAAGGGACTCGAACATAATGGCGGTGATAGCAGCATCGAAGGACTGCCGAACTTTTTCCGCGGTAGGGTGTATTCTGTTGTCTCTTACTGTTTCCCATTCCATAACCAGAGAATCCATGGTCTTGATCAAAAATCCAGAAACTCTTCTCTCTCGACCTCTAGGAGGGGTGAGGTCTTGGTCTGCTCTGGTTGGTTGTGACTGAGTCTCTTGCGGAGTGCTTGTATCCGTGAATGAGTCCGCACACCGACTACGCACGGGAAGTCTTGCGTGTAGTACGTAATCTCGTATGATCCTCGTTTTGTGATGTTCCCCCATGACGTTTACGATGTCACAGTCCGGAAGCACCATGCGGCAAATTGGATCACTGCGCTGTAAATAACCGCACACACTCTCCAACAGGACAAGAAAATCGCCAATAGTGTGGGGGGGCATGCGAGACCGGCCGCTGACATCCTTCGCCGAGGTTCCAACACGCCAGTTGTCAAGAAGCCAGCTCAGTACTTTCTCCTCAAGCTGCATACGATACAGCCTGACGTCTTGGCTCGCCACCCTCAAACATTGAGCGAGGAATAAACAAACAGCATCATAGGGAAAGCTCGGCCCCTGCAAATCCAAGTCTTTCGCTAGCGACTCGATTTCTGTGAGGACGCGATGGGGCGTAAGAAGGTGCCTTGCATAACCCACAAGAGTATGCGCAGAGTGGCACGCCGCCCGGCACACCACTGGAACGTTTGCCCGGCGCATCGCATGCGTCCATATGGGATCCCAGATGGAAGATCCTCGTGGACAAGGGTTCGCAGTATGGGCATCGGAGGAGGAGACCGAAGATAGCTGCGCACCATCACAATAAGCTATAGCTGCTAGACAAAGAAATGCCCAGGACTGGATGGGTATCTCATCTACCGAAACGAATTGCAGGACAGTAGCAATAACGTCATTTTGCAGGGCGTTATGGAGTCGATCCCAGTGTCGATCGATGAAGAAGAGCAGGATTTGCAGGTGATAGACCATGATGTTAGTCGTCGTTGTCGCCCGTAAGGACTGGAGAAGCGTAGAAATAGGGTCTTCTCTTTTGGTTCGCTTCCCTTTGGAGGCACTTCCCCCGGGAGAACCTGTATGCACGGACTCGGAATGTTCAAATAACTGTGTATTGAGCTTAGCCACCTTCCCTAATGAGAGAAAAATGCATTACTTTCTCAGCACAATCGGCCTGCAGTTCCAAGAGCGCCCATGCCAGCGCCTGGCTTGCATCAAAGTTCCATCCAGCCCGAAAAGTCCGGGCAACGAATATCTCCTTCTCTGCCTTGTCAGCGCTTATTTGCAGTCTGAGTGAATCAATCGAAAGAGGTTCAATACCCCATCGACTATCCGCTTCACCGACGAGAAGACTCCAAAGCCTCTGAACACTGTCCGCCCAGCCATGATCCGGCGCGTCACGAGCTACAGTGAGGAAGGGAAAGAGGGTCTTGAGGATACCCACTAAACTTTCTTTGATCCTCTTGTTCTTGGTACCCCATAATCCCACCAACGCATCCCAAGCAAAGCAGGCAAGATCATCGACTTCCCTTTTACAATTAAGGGCCACTTGGCAGAGGAACGGCTGCAACGCAAGAAGATAATCATGGTGTAGAGAGGAGTCCGTGGGGTAACGCTCCAAGAAACGCTTCATTCGCCAGAATAGTGATGGTGTGATGGAGACGGGGATGGAATTCTTAGGGAAGCTATCCGGATCACTGGGGTCTGGTCTCTCCACCTCGATCAGGAATGGTGCAGTAGAATGTCGGAACAAGAGGGCCAAGAGAGATGCACATTCAATTTGCTCGAGAGACACAGGATGACGCGGTGCACGGCGACCAGGGTGCTTCTCGGTTGATGGTCCGGGAATGGGTGTGGAACTATGGTCTCTCATCGGCCTTTTCCGTGACCGACCGTTAGACGGAACGCTACCGTCCTCGGATGGCAAGGAGTCACTTTGATACATAGAGTCGTCGGCCAGCGTAGAATTTGCTATTTGATCCTTCGTCTGCACGAGATCGTCCTCTATTGGATCGTCCAGGATGATATTAAAGCTGATCTCGACGAGTTTGAGCCAGACGTCGACATTAATGTGATCCATGTGGGGAGTCCAGGCGAGCAAAACTTTGATTGTTTTGATGTAATCCAGGGCAACGGGAGTGAACAGTTGTCCACGATGAACGAGCATTTGAGTGAGGTGATCAAGGAGAGGTGTCAAGGCTTTCTTGCTGAGACAGTGGACACTTCGCTCAACAAGCCAACGCACGGCAGCGGCGGCTTCAGTAAGCCTGCGTTGTGCAGCCGTGCCAGCTGTTCCAGATTTTCCACTCTTCTTGACAGTGTCGACCTTTTCAATCTTGACTGCGGTGAACAAGGCTTGGTAGAGGACCAGCCAGCCGCGGCCGTCTTCGATGCTGTATACTGCATCCTCACGAGCAAAAGCAGAGCGAAGAAGGGCAAGCCCCTCTTGACGCTCTTTTACTTTCTCGCTTTTGAGACGGTCAATGACCGTTTTCAGGTTGGACATTAGCGTTCGACACGACGCGACGGTGACGACTCAGGAGGAGAATGTTTGTATTTGTTTGGTTTGCAACTATATAAACCTTCGCAACTGTATGCTGTTTGTTTCTTACGGCTTGTTTCTGCCCGGACAGTCAAATTTACGCCTCCATACTGGACCGGTTCTGGTGAAACGCCAATATCAACCATCATTTTCTCGCTTGATTAGCTTGGAAATGGGCAGGAGAAAAGTGCAGATTTTATACCCTAGGGAATCTGTCATGGTTTTGTTCTGTCCTACATAGTACTTGACAATCAAAGATGGATGGGTGAACCACGTGATCGTGTTTGGACACGCCAAATGTCGCGTCGCGATCAATCAAGTGTTGTCCTGTACACCATTACCTTCACTTGTATACTCTGACGATGTTTAGCTCCAAATCAGCGTTGTCGGGGCTTCGAACTGTCAAGCGAGACTGGTCGACGAGCTCGAAGACCGATTCGGAGGACTCTCAGAAGTTTCTTGATGCTCGGGCACAGCGTATTAGAGACATTCAAGCTGGGCTGGATGGGCGAGAGGAACCTAGTCCCTGTTCCGTACCCCTTCAAAACTATGCCAACATTACTACGGCGGACATAGCCAGCGGGAGCAAACGGCCCCCTTCAGCATCTACTCATGAGCCAGCGGCGAAGAAACGAGTTCTGCCCCCTACTTGGGAGAAAGATATATACACTAGTTCATCCAACTTTACGACAGCTCCCCGCAAATCATCAGGTACTGGACCAGTTGTGCAAACTAAATTTGGCATTTCTGCGCTGCCTCAGCCAGTGCATGTTTTTCTGAGTCAGGAACAGACACATATCCTCCGATTAGTTGAACTTGGAGACAGTTTGTTCTACACAGGGAGTGCCGGTGAAACAACTTCATTCTTGCGCATATATGCTTCTGACATGCATTATACAGGTACCGGAAAGTCTGTTCTTTTGCGAGAGATCATCCGCTCCCTCCGAAAAAGGTATCAAAGAAGTTCAGACGCAGTGGCAATTACCGCTTCTACGGGTGCGCCCACGTGCAACTACCTTTAATCGTCTGATTGTAAGGCCAAGCGACGCATTGCAGGCATTGCCGCATGCAATATTGGAGGTGTGACCATTCACTCGTTTGCAGGAATTGGGATTGGTGAAGGCACTGTCAATGATCTTGTTTCAAAAATCCGGAGGAACAAAAAGGCTACCACACGGTGGGCTCGTACCCGGGCGCTTATCGTTGACGAAGGTAAATTGCCCGAGGATTGAAGCAGCTCCGTGCGTTAACAGACTTCCAGTTTCCATGCTAGACGGTGATTTGTTTGACAAACTAGCCAGGGTTGCTAGCTTACTTCGCAAGAACAACGATCCGTTTGGAGGAATTCAAGTATGTGCCACCCTTCTTTTTTTCGGCTTCTCTTTTATGGAAAATGAATAGGTTGTCGTCACTGGTGATTTCTTCCAGCTTCCTCCCGTCACCAGAGGGACAGCGCAAGTAAAGTTCGCTTTCGAGGCAGAGATGTGGAGCCGAACGATGAAACACACACTAAACCTCACAAAAGTTTTTCGGCAAAAGGATCAAGGTAAGGCATCTGTAAAGTACTCCGTCGCTCTGGCTTAACTTGTGCAGAATTTGTTGATATGCTCAACGAGATGCGATTCGGTCGGTTAACGCAAAAGTCTGTTTTGAAATTCAAGTTACTGTCTCGTGAGATCGAATACGGGGATGGTCTTGGGCCAACAGAATTGTATGTATGATTTTTTCGCTAATGGCTACCATTCATCATACCTTATAGGTTTCCTCGAAGAGAAGACGTCGACAGATCAAACCAGGGCCGGATGTCGGTCCTCGATACGGAAGAGAAGGATTTCATTGCCAGCGATACCGGAACCATCACCGACCCTACTCAGAGAGAAAAGATGCTGTCAAACTTTATGGCCCCCAAGAAGCTTACCCTACGCGTAGGTGCTCAGGTGATGCTTATCAAGAACATGGACGAATCGCTCGTCAATGGAAGCATGGGCAAGGTGTTGCGATTTGTCAATCCGGCATTGTATCAAACAGACTACGATACCGTGGACGGAAACGGACGGTCCAAACTGGAGAAAAAGAAGCCATCAACGAATGATATGCTGGTTCCTTTGGTTGAATTCTCGTTGCCAAACAAGATGCAGCGGGAGGTTTTGATTGTACCCGAAAACTGGAAGGTTGAGCTTCCCAGTGGCGAAGTACAGGTTTCAAGAACACAAGTTCGGTAATGCTATTGTTGTTGTGTCCGTTTACTAACTGACTGTCAGCTTCCGCTGATTCTTGCATGGGCAATGAGCATCCATAAGTCCCAGGGCCAGACGCTAGAACGGGTCAAGGTTGACTTGGGCAGGGTATTTGAAAAAGGTGAGCTCAGTACCGGCTACTATTTCCCCCTACTAACCAGCATCTAGGTCAAGCATATGTAGCCCTCTCGCGCGCGACTTCCTTGGATGGACTTCAAGTGCTCAACTTTGACCCAAAGAAGGTACTTGACGATTGCGCCTGTGCTAACACTGCTACTCACTCGCTTTTCCAGGTACAAGTGCATCCCAAGGTCGTCGAATGGTGTAGGACTTTGCGGACTGTGTCGGACCAGTGATCACGCTCCCCAGTGACATCCAATCAACCTTGCCGTGAATATCACAGTACATATTGGCTGTTGTGTAGTCTACCCTTTAGTGTTACAGTCATTAATAATATTGAAAGTACCGCGATTGCTCCATTTGGAGCTCGTTGGACTGCTAGCCTGACGCCTCTGAGTGAGTGAAGTGAGCTATGGTTTTAACTTGATTAATTTCCCAAGACTAGAGCAAGTTGACAGTGGCACGTGAAAAAGGCTATCTGAACGATGATCAAGCTCAACGGCTTTCGAGCCGCCCACCGTTCCATGTCGCATCTTCGCCCGCGAAACTGGAAGGCGCTCGCCCCTCCCATCCCAAATTTTGCGGACCAGCCCACTACTCTCCCACCCCTCCCCGTCCCTCCTCTCGCTGCTACCCTCCAGAGACTCAAGGACTCCCTGCATCCTCTCGCCCGATCCACTCAAGAATTCGCCTCCGTATGCCACAAGATTGACAATTTTGCCCAGTCCAATGGCGTGGGACCCACCCTTCAGCAGTTGCTCCTCCAGCGCAAGAACGAGACCGATCACTGGTTGGAAGAGTGGTGGGACGACTCGGCCTATCTTACATACAGAGACCCTGTCAGATATTGGTTCTCCTTTTCGTATTTCCCCCCCTTACACTCATTTCCCAGGTCGTGATCAATGTATCGTACTACTGTAAGCACCCCCACCTCCCCCGCATTTCATCGTCAAAACCTCCTTTTCTCAGATGGTTTTGAACCCCAGCCTTCACATCTTC
>JBBPUC010000637.1:0-14183 GCA_038094375.1 Tubosaeta aff. heterosetosa
CAATATAAGCATATATATAATATATAGCCATCTATGGAAAATTATAAGGGGAAAATACATGTTATGAGTATGAGAGACCCTCTGCTGAGCCCATTTCTTCCACCTCTATTGTCTCCATACAAATAACCCTTGCTCATGATCTACATTGCTTATGCTTTTAATTCTGCTCTCTGCTATATATACATATATCTTTTGTGTCTGTCAATCTGTCAAAAATGCAACTCTGGAACTCTGGAGTGATCTCCTTTATTCCTTTATTTATCCTTTTTGGACTTACTATATCCTTTCATAGTATAGTTGATTGTCATGCAGATCCATGACTGAGGTCACTCAAACTGCTCTAATCTTGTGGCACTGTGCCTTTCATCTTTCCTATTCCAGAATGCCTATTTTTGCCTGTCCTATTCCAGAGTGATCCAGAGTTACCTGGAGTTTAGCAAGCACGTGTCTATAGGTATTTTACCTTCAAACTTTCTCTCTCTCACCTCAGTTGTGTCTCTACTTTGGTACCACAATCTGAAGTGAGATCTTTGCTTATTCTATAGTCACTTTACTTATGTTACCTTAGTTGGGCAATTGCTGCACCTATCTTAGATTTTGACAGGTTATGAGCCCTGCTAGCATATACTAGTAGAATCAGTCACTCTGCACAACTCTGCTCTAGAGTGTACAAACATGTCCTTAGTCCTGATGCATTCCGGGCCATCTCTGATGCCTTCCAATACACACTCCTCCGTTGCTGAATGCCCAGTCCTACTCGAACCCAGTAACTTCCAAGTGTGGAAATTACACATCTCTGCAAAACTCTGCTGTGAAAAAGTCCTTGGTGTTGTTCTTGAAACTGACATCTCCCCTGTTTCTATAAGCAGCTTCACTATTCCTAGCATATCTGCTGGAAAACCCTCCAAGACACCCAACTCTGCCTCTGCTGCACTATCCTTGGTGGCAGAACTCTAAAAATGGACAGAGTGCAATGAAAAGGCACATAGCATAATTCAGGATCACATCTCTAATGTGCTTCTCCTGAAAACAGTACACCACACCTTTGTGAAAGGTCTCTATGATGCCCTCATCACCCTTTACCAAAAGTCCAATCTCCTCTCTGCATTCTACTCCTATTGCCAACTCTTCTTCTCAAAATAGGATGGCAACTCCGACCTCTCTGAGCATATCACATCCATCTGGTTGCTCAAGTTCTGCCTTGTTGGAATGAAATACTCTGTTCACTCCAAAATACTTGTGTTCATTCTGTTGAACTCCCTTCTGACAACTCTGGAATGGAAGACATTTGCGTCATTGGTCATTAACACGATCGATAAGAGCAATCTCATCAATGCCATTGAAATCTGGTGTAAAGTAGATGTTAAGTGTGGGGTGTGAAATAGACTTGTCCCAAGGGGTTTATAGATAGGTTCTGCAATGTGAAGGGGTAGCTCGACAATACTCAGCACAAGGAGAGATCAATCCGATGAAAAACCAGACTGAAACAAGTAGGGATGACAAATCCGGTCTAACAAAACCAGATAGACAAAGACAGATGATGAGAACGATGATGAGATTGAAGATAGGACAAATCTGCAAGTAAGAGAGAGATCCATTTGCAATCACAAGGTACAAGGCTTTATAGTCTGGGTATTTCCCAAGACTGTCAAAGTATGTCAAAGTTAGAGTTCTGCATGGGTTGACCCACGGGTGCCTCCATACCCAACCTATGAGCACCTGCACCTGCCACACCCATGGGTAGCCAAACTCACGGGTGCCCCTGATAGGTGTGATGGGTGTGACAGATCACAACCCACCATGGGTTAACCTGCAGGTTTGTGCTAAATCAGTGAAAAGATTGTAGATTTACTATAGTAACTAGCTAGTACTATAGCATCATTCAATGGAATCCCATCCTTTAGAGAGCACCATGTCCTTTTCACTCACAACGTCCTCCAATACAGTCATCTACTTTGTGTCCAAGTCCTTGACCATGCCTATGAGGCTCTAGGATCCAAGACATAGTAGTGCCCAGATACTTTTGCTTGATAATTGGTTCCGCATGTGTGATAGTATGTTATGCCCACAGCTGAAGAGCCGCTCGACATTGACCGAGGTAGCTAGCAAATCAGTCAAACCTGAGTTTTACATGCTTAAAAGAAATACTTAGGATGGAGAGGTAATCCATTGCCATGCATAAGAGTCGAGGGTAGTGGCCTTGATCATTGGCCCACCACTGCAAGACATTATTGATATCTTCAACCACATTGGCAGCGAGGTAGTCTTGAAGCTCATTGTGTAGGACTTTCATCTTGAGGTGAGCCAGATGAGGTAAGTTGTCAAAAATGTTCCTGGGCAATTCCGTGGTGATCTGTGTGGAATCCTGTCTTGTATACATCCGTCACAAGTTGCTATGCTGTTTCGATCCACTTGTGCTTCCAGCCCACGCTCTTGAAGTACTCAAGCTTGTGGCAAGGGTGTAAGACTATGCAACAACCCTATTAGTTAGTTGAATGTATGTAGTAGTTAGGACTTACCCATTGCAATGTAATAAACATCAGCTGAGTCCATCAATGAATAATAGCGATTGAGAGTCTTCTTAGCCAGTTGAATGGCTGCACAAATCGCTGGGCTGAGTTCCTGTTCATCAAGTATGCCATTTTTGAATGCTTCATTGATGTAGTCCATTGCTGGAATTACCATGGCAAGGTTGGGTGTCTTGCGTGAAAAGAACGCTGTTGCATCCTTGAGAGTCTATAGTGAGTAGTATGATTAGTCAGTGATAGGGTGTGCAAGCAGTGTGTTTATCTTGAGGACATCATGCAGTTACGCCAATAGAAACCACTCCTCGTCATCCAATGTACACTCACTCAGTCCTAACTTATTCTTGTCTGTAATCACATCAATCCTGCCTTGATACTCAAGTATGAAGTTCAACATGTCAAAGGCTGAATTCTATTGGGTGGACACATCTCATGGGATATTTCTCATGGGCAATCCCAGTTCCTTCACCGTCTCTCTCCATGCTGGCAACAACTTCATACTTGAATGGATAACCTTGAATGCTAATTTTCAGATCTGATTTGGTAAGTACCGTGGGTAGGAACATGTTGAAGTGGACTGACCTTGGCAAGCATCAGACGAAGGGGGTGCATGTGCACATCAAGCTCAGCGCACTTCTCTTTTGTCAAGGCATCCATCTTGTTCATCCATCCATCAGTATTGTCTTCATCAAGATTAAGATTGCTTTCATCACTCCCTTGGAATTTAGACTAATATGCTTCAAGCCACGTCTGGAGCTCTTTGATCTCAAGTTCCTGCTCAAGTCTCTTTAGGTCTGAGTCTTCATTCAAAACCTTGGCGGCATCAGTGCGACTTGCATCAGCACCTCTTTTCTTTGGTAAGTTGAACACATGAATCAACATTTTCGCCACTAAATTGATGATGTGTAGGAAACAGTGAGTGCGAGCACTCTCACCTCCAAAGTGGGCAAGACGGTTGGCTAACTTAGCCATCATTATGTCATTTGACAACACATTGTCTGCAGTGACACTCAAGATCTATACAATCAAGGGATTAGGTATATGACATCATTTTTTCATATGTGAATCACCTTATTGGATATACCATACTCAGTCAGGATGTTTGCAAACTCTTCAGCAAGATTGAGGCCACTGTGTGACTAAGATCACACATGTATTGTATTGGTAAGTACAGCTTTAACATTCAGTGTGAGTCAGTGACTGACTTTTGATACCTCTACTATGTCTAGCATCATCAACATTGGCCTCACTTGGTAAGCAAGGTGCACAGTAATGGCCATGAAGGCCTTGTGGTTTGGAGATGTCCACACATCTGTGGCGAAACTCAACTCACCCTCGTACTCCTAGGTATATATGGATAATCATACATCCTAGTCACCGAGTTTGCCACTGACCCTTAGCATTTTAGCAATGCGCTTTTGTATGTTTGTGAACACAAGTCAGGTGTCATGCGATACAGTGGATGGGTGTGGTAAGTAATATTCCAGATGTCCAGTTTTCATTAACAACTTGAACCTGTGATCACTGATGATATTGAATGGATGGAGACTTTCTGATACCCAGCACACAATCTCCACCCTCAAGACAAATGAGTATCTATGATCAAGACATTGCAATTATGGGCCTACTTCATCTCTGTGTGAGTATGCTGCCAGTGTGAGTAAGTCACAGTATTTTTATTTTTGCATTTGAACATGACTGAGATTGTGCCATCAGCGGTACATTTTGCAATGGCTTCACAAGTGGTGTCCACATCTTGGCTGTCAGTCAGATTGCTCACAACCTGGTCCCCCCAGCATACATGTGCATGTCACCATAGGTTTCCAGTCGACCCCTTATCACCTTTATCTAGGTACCTGCACACTTGATGTTTACACCCCTTGGCAAGACATTTGAACACATGCATATGCCAGCCATCAATATGCTCAATTTGTGGAACTGGTGAAAAAGTACATAGACCGGTGAGTTCTAATCCTTTATCATATGCTCTATATTAATTAGTCAAGACAGCGCTGATGAGGCAGTGAGCATGTATGAAGCTCGTCCTCTGAGTTGACCTCGGCACTATCAACACAGTCCAAACTAGCAGTTTTCTTTGACCATTTCTGCTTACAGTGAGTATCTGTTGGTTTCTCTATCAATACCACATCTTCATCATCACTATCAGATCAAATGTGGGCACACTTGGTGCCTGTCACAGCCTGCTTTCTACTCTTGTCAGCACATGCCTCAGCTTCACCTTCAATGTCACTAGATTGGACAGATGCACAGTGTACCTCATTTTGCAACACCTTTTTTTTGGTTGCTGATTCTGTGGTCACCGTTGTAGGTACAATCCTTATACCCACAATCTTGAGGGCGTGCACCTTCTCTGTGAGACACGGCTATCATTTTGGATACATGTGGTGTTTGATAGGGTGTGAGTTATGGGATGTTGGGTGGCTCGGATGGTCTGCTGATCCAAGATTGATCTTTATCCCATAAGTAGGTATGCATAAAGTTTTGTACTATATAGTTATCACATATCTCCAAGTTATTGGAGTGCCAGGCCTGACAGCACCTGCACGGGTTAGGCTCTGGGTACATACCCACAGGTTGCAGGCCCATGGGTGTTAACATGCTGACCCACACCCGCACCCACAACCTGCACAGGTTACCCATACCCATGCTGAACTCTAGTCAAAGTAGAATGATCTGAAACAGGAACACCTTTCTACATCATCAATAACCAAGACGATCAAACCAAATCAAAACAGAGGAAGATAAGTATGGCAGAGAGATGAAACATAAGAAAACAAGAAATAAATCCTGAATAAGATGTCCGATCCAGATACTTCATTGGACTGAGTGGACTCTCTGAATACCAACAATCTGAACTGGATTCCACCTGGATCAACACAAATAGACATGGGACACAAAGAAAGGTCTTGAGTGACAGATGACGATACCTGGAATACCTGTAAAATGTCCTTTACAAACATAGAGAGCCTTAGGCTCCTACACTGGATACTCTCAAAAGACGTACATTTGAAGCTTTCTGCCAAACTCAACTCTGTACATTCTGTGAGTACTAGAAACGAGTGCAAAAAGAAGGAGAAGTACTGCGAACACCACCGGACAACTGGACATAACACAAAAGAGTATAGGAGCAGGAATCAGTGGTCACTGGAGTTGAAGGAGAAGTATAAGGATTTGGCAAACATTATAGAGATAGCCCCAACTCTGACATCCAGTCTGCCAGATAAAACAAATGTATCTAGTGAGATCGCAGAGCATGCATTATATACCTGCATCCAGGCTTACTTGTTGTCCAGATCTGAGTTGAAATCCACCATTATCATTGATTCTGGAGCAACATCACACATGGTACCTCATTGGAAGTGGTTCTCCACCTATTCTGTACTTTCTTCACCTCATTTGGTTGAATTTAGCAACAACTCCACTGTCCATGCTGTCGGAGTAGGCATGGTCATCGTACGGAGTATAGTACAAGGAAAACAGTACAAAGTATCTCTCAGTAAAGTCCTACACATACTGGAGTTTGTACTATCCCTTATATCCATGCTGTGCCTAGTCAAATTAGGTTTCTCCACATCTTTCCCCAGAAACTCTAGCTTTTGTTCTGTAAGAAAAGGGTGAGTCACGGTCATGATGGGCCATTACAACAACAGATTATATCATGCAAACATAACTCTGCTATGCACTCCAGACTCCAGTCTTGTCTCTGTTGACATAAACATGCTCCACCAACACTTAGGCCATATCACTACATCACGCATCCAAACCATGGCCCAAAATGGTCATCTCTAAGGAATTGATGGAGTTACCAGAACAGAGGAGTTCTATGAACCTTGCACATCCAGAAAGATGAAGAAGCTACCCTTCAAATCTTGCAAGGAAAAGCGTACTACCATGCTGCTGAAGGTCATCCATATGAACGTTAGAGGTCTGATAACTCTGTAATCATAGGAAGGTTACAAGTACTGGCTTCTAATCATGGACAACTATACTAGGCTCCTGTGGATCTATTTCCTAAAGCGAAAGAGTGATGTCCAAGACACCTACCTCCACTGGAAGTCTGACACAAAAGAAATGTTCTGAACAGAAATCGGCTCTGAAAATTTCTCAGACCAACATGTCCAGTTTATCTAGAGCAACAGGGGGAGCAAGTACACCAACAAAGACTTCAAAGACGTACTCAGGAGCAATGGCACCATCCTGGAGACCTTTGCTCCATACACTCCAGAACAAAATAGACTTGCCAAATGAATAAACCAGACACTTACCCTTCTGGTAAACTCCATGCTGGAGGATTCAAAACTCTCCAAGTCCAATGTGATGTCCACCACCACATACATTTCTGTGTGAAGTTCGACCTCTGCCCAAGGAGATACTGTTATATGCCATTTCAACTCTGGAACTCTGCATCAACTCCTCATCTCCTCCAGAGTTATCTCCACCATTTGCATATATGTAACATCCAGACCCATGTGACCTTTTCCTATTTAGTTATCTTTGTTCTCTGACTGACTGTGCCTGATTGCTTACTTAGTCATCATTCCTAGATGTGTAGTCTGGCGTGTTTCACTCCTGGTACACAGCTCCAGCTTTCTCCCTTCCCATCTTACTCATTCAGAATGTTCCATAGCCACTCCATTAGTAATGTGATACAACTCCAGTAGTATAAATATCATAGTTACTCCACTATCACTCCTTAGTCTAAATATTGATTTGGATAACTCCTGTCCCCACTCCACTCCACTCCTTCTCCTACTCTACTCTGAAGAGTCAGACCTACACAAGGGGCAACACATAAGTCCTGTGCCAAGACTCACCACTCCACTCTGCTACTCTGCTCCGACCCTTTGTTCTCTTGGACCATCACTCTGGAAGACAGGAGTGACTGATCTTAATAGATACCCTATACCATGCCCTTTTCAAACAATCTGTTGATCCAACCCTATTCCAGCCCTTCGGATGCATTGTGTATGCCCTCATTCCAAAAAAACAACAGGATGGGAAGTTCTGCCCACACAGACGAAAGTGCATCCTACTTGGATACATTTATAGCCAACAGGTGTATAAACTCCTTGATTTGGAGTGCAGGACCATCATTTCTAGTTGCCATGTCATTTTCCACAAGTCCAGCACCATCTCCGACTCCAAAGCTACTTCTTGGACTTGTGCATCTGAGGTTTAGTGAGAGGGACTAGACACCAACTACATCCACATCCCTGATCAAACTCTAGAAGAGGAAGACAATGATGACATAAACCCTCATCCAGATTCAGTGGGAGCAACTCCTGTTGAGCCAAATGATGTAGAAGTGTTAGTAGACAAACTCAGTCAACTCCACCTTCACCATCTGAAGGAGACTGAAGCTCTGACACACTCTTCACCTCTGGTCTGTCCTGCAACTCTGACACATCCTCCAGCAAATATAGTTGAAGGTGTGTCAGAAATGCAACTCCAGAACTCTAGAGTTCATGAGGACGAACTCTAGAGCGATCTTCTCAAATATTCACTCTATCCTTTTCAGACTCACTTTATCCCTTCATAGTATAGTTAATCATTGCACAGACCCATCTTCGAGATCATCCCAGCCATTCCTACCTCATGGCACTGTACCTTTGATCCTTCCTATTCTAGCACACCTACTTTTACCTATCCTACTCCAGAGTGATCCAGAGTTAAGTGGAGTTTAGCGAGCACGTGTCTATAGGTATTTTACCTTCAAACATTCTTCCTCTCACCTTAGTTGTGTCTCTACTTTGGTAGCACAGTTTGAGGTGAGATCCTTGCTTCTTATTTAGTCACTATACTTATGATACCTTAGTTGGGCATTACTGCCCATATCTTAGATTTTGACAGGTTATAAGCCCTGCTAGCGCACACTAGTAGAATCGGTCACTCTGTATAACTCTGCTCCAGAGTGTACAAACATATCCTTAGCCCTGACGCATTCCGGGCCATCTCTGATGCCTTCCAAAGCACACTCCTCTGCTGCTGAGTGCCCAGTTCTACTCGGACCAGGAAGCTTCCAAGTGTGGAAACTATGCATCTCTGTGAAACTCTGCTGTGAAAAAGTCCTCAGTGTCGTCCTTGGAACCGACGTCCTCACTACAGCAGATAGTTCCACCACTCCTAGTATATCTGCTGGAAAGCCCTCTAGGACCCCCGACTCCACCTCCGCTGTACTGACCTCAGCAGACAAGCTCTGAAAGTGGACAGAATGCGATGAAAAAGCACACAGCATCATTCAGGACCACATCTCTGATGCACTCCTCCTGAAGACTACACACCACACTTCCGCCAAAGCTCTCTACGACACCATCACCACACTTTATTAAAAGTCCGACCTCCTCTCCACCTTTTACTCCTGCTGTCAACTCTTCTCCTCCAAGTGGGATGGAAACTCTGACCTCTCTGAACACATCGCATCCATCTGGTCACTCGAGTCCTGTCTTGCTGGAATGAAATACTCTGTCAACTCAAAGATACTTGCATTCATACTCCTGAACTCTCTTCTGACAACTCTGGAGTGGAAGGTGTTTGCATCATCGGTCATCAACACGATCGATGAAAGCAACCTTACATTTGATGCCATTGAAATCTGGATACTCTCAGAAGACATATGCTTGAAACTCTCCAAAAAACTTGACTCTGCGTACTCCGTCAGTACTAAGAACGAGTGTAAGAAAAAGGAGAGGTATTATGAGCACCACCAGATGACCAGACATAATACAAAGGAACGTAGGAGTAGAAGTCAATGGTCGCCAGAGCTAAAGAAGAAGTACAAGGATTTGGCAAACATTATGGAAATAGCTCTGACTCTGACATCTGGTCCGCTGGACAAAACAAATGTAACTAGCGAGATTGTAGAGCATGCCTTATACACCCACATCCAAGCTTACCTGGTGTCTGGATCTGAGTCAAAGTCCGTGATCATCATTGATTTTGGAGCCACACCACACATGGTACCTCATTGAAGGTGGTTCTCCATCTATTCTGTACTTTCTCTGCCCTGATTAGTCGAATTCAGCAACAACTCTACAGTCTGTGCTGTTGGAGTAGGCACAGTCATCATACAAAGCACCATACTGTCAAAATATAACTCTGGTAACTCCAGAGTGGATCCCATCCAACTCTGGAGTGATCTTGCTCATCTTTGTCTCAATTGTCACTAGACCTAATCTAGTACATTTAGAGTATAGTATCGCCTTATGGATATAGCGTGGTGGAGTTCTTAATCCCTCTGAACACGCGCTGCTGTGCCCCTTCAGATCTCCGGATGCAGAACATCTATTTTCACCTACTCCACTCCAGAGTTTTCCGGAGTTATGTGCACAAGTGTCTTCATAGTATTTTAGCCTTTTGAACTTTTCACTCGAACCTCAGTTGTGTTCTTACCCTTGATAGCACTTCTGAGGTGAGAGTGGTTTTCCTTGCTACATTAGGCTTTGTACTTAATTTACCTTAGTTGGGCATTGCTACTCTTATCTTAGGTGAATACAGTTGTGTTCTTACCCTTGGTAGCACTTCTGAGTTGGGCATTGCTGCCCTTATCTTAGATCTGACAGGTTATGAGCCCTGCTAGTGCACACTAGTAAACAATCTATACTCTGCACAACTCCACTCCAAGAGAGCACACTCTGTCCATTGCCCTGATGGACTTCAGGCTGAAACTCTGATGCCCTCTGAAAACCACTCCTCCGCTGTGGAATGCCCTATTCTAGTTGGACTGACATACTTCCAAGTATGGAAGTTACACATTACTGCTAAACTCTGCAGAGAGAAGGTACTTGGTGTCATTCTAGGTACAGACACTTACCCACCTATGACACCAAATGCATCCATTGCACCCTCTAGCACCTCCAGGTCCATCTCTACAACCCCTGATGCATCTGTCACACCCTCTGGTAAACCCAGGTCCATCTCCTCACCATCTAGTACCATAGACGATGCTTGAAAATGGATAGAGCGCGACGATGTCAAAATCTAAGATAGGGGCAGCAATTGCCCAACTAAGGTAATATATATAGGTCTGAAGCCAAGCGAGATGCTGTCTAGCATTACTGAGTCCAATGTACTCCGACTGTGGAGGATAGGGCCACCATGCTTTGGAGTTTGCTAGACCAGGAGATGGCACCCCTGTTGCTGAGGAAAACAAAAATGGAGATGGACCTGGAGTTGTCCCGGTTTTGTGACCAGTCTGCGTCTGAGAATCCATGGAAATCCATATCCATAGATACTTCATTTTCGTTGAAATGGAGTTCCATATCTGTGGTGGTATGGAGATAACACAATACTTGTTTCACTGTCTCTCAGTGGCATTTTTTCAGAGCGGAGCTGAAGTGACTAAGAGTACCAACAGAGTAAGCTAAGTCCAGTCGTGTTCCTAGCATGAGGTACATGAGCAATCCGATTACTGTCAAGTATGAGACTTTTGTCCCATTTATAGTCATTTCCAGTACAGTGGTATTGTCTTCTGAATCTGTGGCAGAGAGTGAGGAGCCATGGAGCATCAGAGTTTGACACGGGGTGGAGTTCATCATCCCTGTTGATTGGAGGACAGTTTGCGCATATCGTGTTTGTGACAAGGAGATAGTTCAGAGTTTGTGATTGCATTGGACTTCTAGACCTAGAATGAACTTGGCTTTACTCAAGTTGTGCATTTTGAACATAGAGGAAATCACAGACTTTACGGAGTTCATGAAGGAGCATGAGCTCGCTATGAGAAGGAGGTTGTCAACATATACGAGAAGGAAACAGACTTGCTCCTTTTTACAGAATACATATAGGCATGTTTCCATGTTCAGTCTCGTGAATCTGATCTCTTCTAGATTCTTGTCCAGTGTTTTATTCCAAGTCCGTCCAGCTTGTTTTAATCCATAGAGGGATCTCTGAAGTTGCCAGCAGTAACTAGGTTGGATCAGAATGCTGTCTAGAGGCAGGAGATACAGTTCTTCCTTGAGTTCTCCATTTAGGTATGCCGTAGAGATGTCCATTTGGTCGAGTTCTAAATTGTACTTAGCGGCAAGGGCCACAATGGTCCAGATAGAGTCCAGATTTGCGACCGGAGCGAATATCTCTTGGTAATTGATTCCTTCTTTTTAGGTGAAGCCCCATGCTATGATCTAGACCTTGTAGTGATCTATCTTTCCGTTCTCATCATGTTTGATCTGGAACACTGGCTTGGAAGTGATCGGAGTTATGCCCTTGAGTAGTAGAACTGTCTCGTAGACATGGTTCACATTTAAACTTAGAAGTTCTTCCTCAATGGCTGATTTCCACATATCCATGTCAGGTCATGCATATATGTCTTTGATCGTCTTGGGTAGTTCTTCTCCACTTGGTCCATGGGTGGCTCTGGCAAAGATATGTTCATGGAGTTTTTTGTTCAAGCTGTAGAATGCTTCGGGTGGCTCCGGGGTTTTGTTGTTGGACTTCTCTGCAGATAATACATCTTCTATTTCCGCTTCTTCCATGGAATCCTATTGTTCCCCTCATACTCTCTACACCTCTTCATCCAAAGTCCATTGGTAGTCTCAAATTTTGTCTGCAGGTTTTCATATGTGACTGCTTCTCTATATGCCTCTGACTACATTTGGTAGGGGATGTGTCGGAGTTGTGGGACGGAACAGAGTTAAAGGGTGCATCAGAGTTTCAGTCTCCTTCAGATGATGAAGGTGGAGTTGACTGAGTTTGTCTGCTAACACTTCCACATCATTTGGCTTGACAGGGGTTGCTCTCACTGAATCTGGGCGAGGGTTTATGTCATCGTTGTCTTCCTCTTCTGGAGTTGGATCAGGGATGTGGATGTGGTCGGAGTCTAGTCTCTCCCACTGAACCTCGGATGCAGAAGTCCAAGGAGTAGCTTCAGAGTCAGAGATGGTGCCAGACTCGTGGAAAGTGACATGTCAACTAGAGATGATGGTCCTGTACTCCAAATCAAGGAGTTTGTATGCCTGTTGTCTCTAAGTGTATCCGAGTAGAATGCACTTTTGTCTGTGTGAGTGGAAATTCCCATCCTGTTGTTCTTTTGGAATGAGGGCATACGTGATGCATCTGAAAGGCCGGAATAGGGTTGGATTGACAGATTATTTGAAAAGCACATGGTATGGAGTATCTCCTTTGAGGGCGGAGGTCGGACTTCATGCAGAAATGTATGTGGCAGTGGATATTGCATCGGAACAGAAGGACTTGGGGAGTTTCGAATCCTCCAGCATGGAGTTTGCCAGAAGGATAAGTGTTTGGTTTATTTGTTTGGCGAGTCCATTTTGTTCTAGAGTGTATGGAGTGGAGGTTTCCAGGATGATGCTGTCACTCCTGAGTATGTCTTTGAAGTCTTTGTTGGTGTACTTGCTCCCCCCATCACTCTAGATAAACTAGACATGTTGGTCTGAAAGATTTTTGGAGCTGATTTCCGTTTGGAACATCTCTTTTGTGTCAGACTTCCAGCAGAGGTAGGTGTCTCAGATGTCACTCTTTCACTTTAGGAAATAGATCCACAGGAACCTGGTGTAGTCGTCCATAATTAGAAGTCAGTATTTGTAACCTTCCCATGATTGTGGAGTTATCGGACCTCTGATGTCTGTGTGGATGATCTCCAGCGGCATGGTAGTGTGCTTTTTCTCACGAGATTTGAAAGGTAGCTTTTTCATCTTTCTGGATGTGTAAGGTTTGCAAAACTCCTCTGTTCTGGTAACTTCATTGATTTCTTAGAGATGACCATTTTGGATCATGGTTTGGATGCATGATGTAGTGATATGGCCTAAGTGTCGGTGGAGTATATTTATGTTGACAGAGACAAGGCTGGAGTCCGGAGTGCATAACGGAGTTATGTTTGTGTGATATAATCCGTTGTTGTGATGTCCAGTCATGACTGTGACTCGTCCTTTTCTTATAGAACAAAGACCAGAGTTTCTGGGGAAAGATGTGGAGAAACCTAATTTGGCTAGGCATGGCACAGATATAAGGGATAGTGCAAAATCCAGTATATGTAGGACTTTCCTGAGAGATACTTCATACTGTTTCCCTTGTACTGTACTTTGTACAATGACCATGCCTACTCTGATGGCACGGATGGTGGAGTTGTCACTGAATTCAACCAAACAAGGCAGAGAAAGTATGGAGTAGACAGAAAACCACTTCTAATGAGGTACCATGTGCGACGTTGCTCCAGAATCGATTATAATGGTGGATTTTGACTTAGATCCGGACAACAAGTAAGCCTGGATGCAGGTGTATAATGCACGCTTTATGGTCTCACTAGATACAGTGACTCAAAAAAGTGTCCCAATGTTTGACAATTTTGGACAAATGTATTAATTGCGAGTAATATAAGACAAATAATGCAAAATGCTTGCATGATGGAAGATAGTACTTACCATTGGCATTCTAACACCGCTTAGATCATGTGATTTGGTTGTCATGGCACTGAGATATAGCCATTTTAAAATGACATGTCATTGGGACACTTATTTGAGCATCATCTCAAATCTAGACATTTAGTATTTAGTGTGCCCTCTTTTGGCCTTTATCACTGCCTCTATCCTTCTAGGCATGCTTTCAATCAATCTTTGACACTCCTCAGCCTCAATCCTACCCCACTCTACTGTAATCCTCTCCCAAAGTTCCCATACTCCTCTTGATGGC
>JBBPUC010000638.1:0-14179 GCA_038094375.1 Tubosaeta aff. heterosetosa
ATCGGCACCGGGCACATCTCCCCGGGTGGGAGATGTCCGCGACCGCGACCACGACCACGACCAGCACACGACGTGGTGCGGCACGCGTCGGGCACATGCCAGCGTCGCCAGCGCGGCGCGCCACATCCTGGGACCGGTCCAAACGTACACGTACGACCGTCGGGGCTGCACGCCTCGCCCCGCCCACGCACCCGATGACGTCCTGATACGCGCGTGTGGAACAAGGTCGTCAACGCACGCGTGACTCGACGTCCACCGCACCCGAGCACGTTTCACCGCACGCGTCATCGGCACGCCGCACGCTGCGACACGACGGGATGCGACGGGAAGCCGCGCGTCTGATTCGAAACAATGAAAAACACACGCGTGCGGCGTTGGCGCGGACCGTCGGTGTACATGCGTGATCCCATCAGCCGCACTCACACCGCCCATGAGAAAAAAGTAGTACACATTATTTTTCGTGTTCAGTTCTTCCTTCTAAAAAGGATGCGTAAACGATCGGTAGTGATGCATGACAACTAGGACAAAAGGAGGGGGAAAAGAAAAAACCCAAGGAGAGCGTAGTAACACACACAAGGATAAAATCCCTAGTCATGAATGGCGTCGCATAACGAGACATCTAGAGTCCTTTTTTTTTATTTGCCCGGACAGCGGAGAGAGCGGTTTCGTAAGTGATACACGATTGCGGATTGGTTGACGTATACATTGGATGCGAAAATGCGAGAAAAATGTCGAATGCGTTTGGTCGATTGAAACCGTGGTCTCCCTTCCCAAATTTCCCCCAAAGCAAGACGTGAAGAGATGTCTGCCCGCAACGTGTCCATCATTAGTCATCGTTCTCGCCGTCTTCTGCCTTCAAGCTCGTACTCCGGTTTTCGGCCGCGTGGACAGCCTCGAGGAGGTCAGCGTCAGCATCAGCCTCGGCGTCCGCATCGGCATCGGCATCTGGATCGCCCTCGGCGTCCGCAGAGGACTCGTCTGATCCACGCCGCGAATGCGAATGGTTTGGTGATGGAAGGTGTTTTGGTAGGGGCGGTGCAGCTAGAAACGGTGAGATGAATTGAATCAAACAGGACATATTGAACAAAGGAAGCGGGATCAATAATTCTTACCAGAACTCATCGGTCTTCGCCCCCTATCTGCGCTTGGCCGTCGATGGGGCTTATCGTCGTCTGGTTGCAATGTGGCGATGGCGGGTGGTGGCGAAGGTGGTTCTCGCTGAGAATCAGTTGATCGGGGATGAGATGGGGAGGGTGCGAGGGATGACGTTGGTGCGCGTTCACGATCGCGTCTGTCCTTGGAAATGAAGGAGGGCATCTGAGAGGCGTGTCCGATGAGCTGCTGCGTTGTGCCCGATCCGATCCCTACGGTCACGGGCATCGTATCCGTCCTCGTAACCCGATTCCCATGCGGAGGGATGGAGTGGGTGTGGGGGACAGCCATGGACTGCTGGGCAATGTGGGATTGAGATTGGTTCTGAGATTCTATCGTGCCTCGGCGTTCGACACGCTTCATCTTCTTTCGACACCGGTCACAGACTGTGCCGGGTCCTTCGGGGCCGGGACCCCATTTCTCGACGCATTTGCCCTCCTTGTACCGCCCAGCCAAGCCACACTGTCGGCAGATGCGCTGACCCTGTGCGTTGGTAGGAGGATAGGGTGCATGATGGGTCACTGCCGGGGGGGCAGGGGCGGTTGAGGGCTGAGAGGCTGTGGTTATCGGGATAGGTGGTGGGGCGGCAGTGGAAGAGAGAGGTGGAGCAGGGAGTCCTGATCCGTTAGGGACTGGGACGACGTCAGCGTCACGCGAGGAGATCGCATCAGGGGACGTACTCAAACCCGCAGTCGATCCGGGTTTACCCTTCTTCATTGGTGCGCCTGTGACGGGTGGCGCAAAAATGTGTGTCTGATACATGCGCTGTTCGCCGGGCTGTTCAAGCGGCCCAGGGGTCGAACCTGAGACGTGACCGACAATCGAACGCTGAGAGTTTGGCGTGGGAGCGTGATTCGGGTGCTGGTGGTGTGCGATCACCGCGCGTGGGGATTGTGGCTCTCCGCGGGGAGGGTCGTCTGTGGATGCTTCTATGAGCATCTGGTCGATGGAAAGGGAGCGCTGGGAGGAGCGGGAGGACGATCTCGAGTTCGGATTCGGGTTCGGATTCTGATTTTGGTGTCGCGGCTGGAGGACATGGGGGGACAAATGCTGACTGCGGTGCGGCTGGGTGCGATGTGAGATCGGGTGGTAATGTGGAGATAAGACGCACCCTGTCATCGTTGCGAGAGCGTTTCGCAGGGGGCTGGTCGTCGAAACTACCCGAGCGTGGTCTGACACGTGATGTCGGTGGAGGCGGGGGTAAGGGGGGGATGCCGTGCGAGGAGTTGAGGGAGGAGGAATGGCGGTGGGAGCGAGGTGCGAGGATGACGGCAGGGCTGGGGGGTATGTGGTGGTGTCCGGGGAGGGGTACGGGTGCGAGGACGAGCTGGCCGCCGCCCTGTGCGACGAGCTGGGTAAAGCCGACCCGTGCGTCGGCGATGCGGTGTTCGATGAGCTGGAGGTGGCGGTTGAGCTCCTCCCATGCGTCGGAGAGGACGCGTCGGCGTGCGTCGGCCTCGTCGCGAGCGTGTTCGGCGCGATCTGCGCGTGCCTCGCACTCTGCGATGACACGCTGGGTGGCTTCTGAGATGGCGCTGGCGTTGTTGGTGGAGGCGGCGACGGCGGAATACGAGGCGAGGAGTCGCTCGGCCTTTTCGAGACGCTTTCTGGTGGTGATGAGGTCCTTTCTGAGTGCGTCTGACTCGCGGTAGCTGGCTGCGAGGAGCTGGGCGAGATGAGCGTTGGACTGTACGCCGTTTGGAGGAGGAGAGGACATGGGAGCAGGCTGTGGAGAGCCAGACATCCTGGGAGGGGGTGGGTGTGTTCAAGAGGAGGACCGGGTTTTGATAAGCGGGGAGGAACCCAGCGGTGCGCCAGCGGATTTGTTCAGTCGCCTTCGGCCGGCGTTTCTCCCCCGCGAGGTTACCAGCAATAAATTGACATGCAACGTTGGCGAGGCCTGGCAAGTTCTCGTCGCATTTGGCAGTCGCAGCACCGACCCTGGACACCCCCTCCATCCCGCCACCCCCGCCTCATGGTTTCCGTGCAGCCCACTCATTTCCATTTCATTGTCCCGACATCTCGGGGTCCTGCCTCGTGTCGGCGCTCTTCTTCCCCCCGGTATCACCGGACCCTTGGCACAGCCACCCCGACGTCGGGTCCCCTAGGGCTGCTCTGTGGCTGGCTGCGTGTTCTGTCGTAAGAAGATGCATCTTTGTGGCCTCGGAGCCTTGCTACGTCCGCACGTCTCCCCGCAAGTTACCGATCGCTGGTTATCGGATTGCTCGCATGCTAATCGTTTAGCCCAGACGTCATCTGTCTGCTGTCCTGCACGAGGTTCCCCGTCTTCGTGATCTCATGAGGTCACTTTCACGTTGCGCTCTCATTCCCGATAGTATACTGCGTGAGACCCTGTGAGGTCATGGATTGCCTCGTGTTGTGTGTATGTTTTGGGCTGCGCCGGTGAATGACGTCGACCACAAGGTTCAAAGTCCGCGAGAGGACCGCAGTCGTGGACGACGACGACGACGACGACGACAAGGATGGCACTCGTTATTGTTCCGCCCGGGTCCGTGCGTTCACAGCAACCATCTTCATATCCGCACAGTCCCGCCAGGCGTTTCTGCAACGCATTCTCCATCGCTTTCCTCGTTTACCTCGCCATTCTCACTCTCACACGCGAATTCGTACACATGGCTACCGTAAGCGTTTGTGGGTGACATCGACATCCGTCTCACTCGACCTAGCACGATCCCGCCGGCCGTCCCCGTCCAGAGGACGGCAGAGTACTCGAATCAATCGGCCACCTCAGCTGGTCCGCTCACCACCCCTTTCCAGAATGGGCACCCGGCTTTCCCCACAGCGCCGAAACGTCGTTCGTGCTCCCCGTCCCATCCCACGAGCTCTATCTCCTCTCCCGCGGGTCCTATCAGGCCGGCAATGTCCGCGTGAAACAGCACGGCCGGGACGTCAAGGTGGACGTCCGTGTGGCGTACCACGACCCCCGCGCGCTTGCACGTGCGACCGTCTGTCGGCTCCACAAGGGCGGCAACAGAAACGGCGTCGGCATCTATGTGCGTGTCCATCCCCTGTGGCGCATCGATGATATCGATGGCGAGATAGACGCCCTCCACGGCGCATACCGCGCGTGATCGGCTGCAGTTCGAGGTCGTGTTCACGTTCCCAGCGCCAGACGGCGCCTCGGTGCGTATCCCCGAGCTCACGTTCCTCACCAGCAACTTTGCATACGAGATCGGGGATCTCTGGCGGTCGTTGTTGATCGACAAACTCGAATTGGACACGTCGAATGCGCCCATTCGCATCGAGGTGCGTCTGTCGCTGATCGCGTTTGCGTGCTCATCTGTCCACAGTCGATCACGCTCCACCGGGGGTCGGTGACCTCGAGCAACGGCCCGATCGAGGGCCATTTCAATGCGTCGGAGACGCTCAGGCTGCACACGTCCAACGCGGGCATTCAGGCCACGGCGTCCCTGTTCAACACCAGACGCGATCCCACCGAGCTGGACATGCGCACGAGCAACGGGTGCGTCTGTGTCGTCGTCTCATGCCTGGCTGACCGTCGATCAGACCGATCACATCGTCAGTCTCGCTCATCGCGGGCGATCGCGGAGGGCGCTTCGCCGTCCAGGCACACACGAGCAATGGGGCAATCGCGGTGCAGTACGAGGATGCACCTGTGGGGGTGCGGCTCCTCTCGGAAGCGCGGACGTCGAATGCGGCAGCCAAGGTGGTGATGCCCCCTGCGTACGAGGGCACGTTTGAGGTGTCGACGTCGAACAGCCGGGCTGTCGTGCGAGACGTGCAGCCCGTCGACCCGGCGGGGGCGGGGAGGCGCCGGGTCGTGGAGCAGTCGACGGGGAGGAATGTGGTGTCTGGAAGGGCGTATTGGGCTGGGGGTGGACGGGGCGAAGGGCGGTGTGCGGTGCATACGAGCAATGCGCGTGCGTCATTGGATCTTTGAGAGGGGGATGATGATATATTTGTAATTGTAACGTGCGAATCTAGGAACGACGATCTCATAACACCGTATAATAGGAGACGCGACACAACACGCTCTTGCAATGTCTCGTCCATGCCGTTTCTTCAACACCCCGGCTGGTTGCAAGCGAGGCGACCAGTGCACTTACACACATGCTCATCCCAGTGCTGTCCGTCCCAACACCGCGGGTGCGCCACATCCGCCTGCGCCCAACGGGGACCCCCCGCCCGGCGTCTGCAGGTTCTATTGGCAACAGGGCAAGTGCAAACGCGAGTTCGACTGCCACTACCGCCACACATCGAAAACGAACGGTAGTCCGCCCCCTGCACCCGCCATGACGCCGTCTGCAGCGCTGCAGCGCGTGGCACCGTTTTTGACCGAGCAAGGTCTCGCCAAGATGCACGGGAGTGGCACGGACGGCTTTTTCTCGCAGGACCCCGCCGCTGCCTTGTCTCCCTCTGAAGCCCACAATGCGTTGAAGCGCTATCTCTCTGACGTGTTTAGGTTTAAATCGACCCCTGAAATATATGCCTTTTTGAAGCCTCTGAACAGCGCGACGGCCTCCAATGCGGGTTGGGTGCGTCCTCAGCTCTGTCTGGTGGTCAGAGATGCTGACCCGTGTGTCAGACCCAAGAAGACGGTCAAGTGAGTGTGATCGCGATGACGAACAGTGTTGATGACCTGTCCACCAACAGCTCTTGTTGCAAACCATGGCCTCTGTACGTCGGTCCCAGCTGTCTTGGACCCGCGCTGATTCTCGCTGGTAGCAAAACGGTCTCCGCCGTTTGGTGGATATTATTCGCTGGCCACAAGTATCCACCCGCGCTGGAAACAGTCGCGAGGTGCTCTCTTTCCAGCGAGGGATCCTCCCTATTTTACGTGTGAGCGTATGTCTTCTCCTCGGAATTGCGCTCGGCTCACTTTTCTTTCCAGTATCTGTCCTCGGATTTCGTTGTGAAGAGTACACTCGCTACCCGAGTCAAGTAGGTCCCGCGGCCGCTCACCGTGATCGGGGCTGATCAGGCCGTAGCGCTCTCTTCACCGAAGTGTTGCAAAATATCAAAGAATTTGCTGATACGATCGAGAACAACATGGCTGCCATCATGGCCAGTCGTTCTTTCATCGATACTACTTTAGCTACGAACCCTCCTCAGTTGGGTGCACAAGTATTGGCATCCATAGCCGGTTTCTTGGACGAGTGCGTGGTCGTTGAATCTTGTGCGAATCTCCTCGTCATATTACGTTTACAGGTGCCTCGTGCGCTTCAAGAACGCAGTTGCGATGCACCCCCGTCTTGCCAGTCTGGTCACCAACCTTCGCATCTGGTTCGACCAGTGGTCGACTGGAATTTCCTCCTCTCCCCCCGCGTTTGACAACTTTCAAGGCATCGCAGCTCCGGTTCGTGATCTCATGGTGGACACGCTTAGAGAGAAGGTGAAGCGTCTGGAGTCGATCGTCAATCGCGAACTCGGCAAGGAATCACGCGCGACTTCTCGTACAAACGCACTTGGCCCTCATGACTCTTCGAGCGAGGCTCTCGTCGCGGCGCTTCGTGGTAATTATGATCCTCCAGGAGTGTTGCGCGTGGAAGGCCCCAGGCACGACAACGACTTTGTGGAGATTTACGACATCCGCGTCGCCCCAACCCATCAGGAACTGATGTGTCGTGTCCAGCCGTTCCTGCCAGCGAGCTTGTATGATGCGCCACATCCCGCTCCAGCCGACTCTATGCAACGCGTGTTGGATATTCAATTTCGTCTTCTAAGAGAGGAACTCACGTGCGTGTTATGATTGTGTGCATCGTTTTCATTGGTCAATCGTTGGTTTTAGAGCTCCGCTGCGAAAGGCTGTGCAACTCGTCCAAGATGATTTAAGCGATTTATATCATCGCAAGACAAAGCTAGGCGATATTCTTCAGAAGGGGGGAGGAAAATATCATGGGGCAGCCGATAGCCATGAATCGCTGATGTTCAACATGTATACCAGCGTCACGTTCACATCCCTGGTTGCCGAACGTCGGGGGATCTCTATTGGTATGACAATCGATGCGCCTCCAGGCAGGGCTCGTTCCGACAAATCAGGCGTCCGCACTGCTTTTTGGAAGGCAATGAGTGGAAAACGCCTTGTGAACGGTGGACTCATCGCTCTTGTCTGGCAAAAGGACGACCAAGTTTCGGTCCATCTCGGGGCCATCGCAAGTGGCCCGCTCGATATGAAAGGCCACGTCAACGAGGACGGAGGTCGCCTAAAAATTCAAATCACCTTTTTCGACAGCGAAGTGGAGCTGCGCATCCTTTCCGAGCTGAGGAACGGCCGGTCCTCATCCAACGATATCAAGATGCTCGTGGAATCACCGGTCATGTTCGAGGCTATCCGGCCATTCCTCGAAGCTCTCAAGACAGAGCCCGAAATCATTCCATTTTCTCGCTATCTCGTGTTTCATCCGTCGGGTTACATGAAGACCTGTACCATTGACCCTCCAAAATATGCGTCTCTCCCGGGGTTCAAATTTCAGTTGGCGTCCTTGTTCAATGAGGAGGCGGGGGTGGATGATTTATCCATGACCATTTCTGACAAGAATTCGATTGAACATGCCAGAGCAGAGCTCCATCGAGCCAGCCGTCTCGACCCAAGTCAGGCCGATGCTGTCATTGCTACTTTGACCAGTGAAGTTTCACTGATTCAGGGGTGAGTCGTAGATCACGAATTATTTCGACCTCGCTGACCTCGTGTTTAGCCCACCCGGAACCGGCAAGGTGATGATTCTTGATCGCCCATAGATTCGGTGAATTGACGTCTTCATTTCAGAGTTATACCGGTGTCGAGCTTCTGCGTGTGCTTGTGAAAAACAACATTGGTCCCATCTTGATGATCGCGTTCACGAACCATGCCCTCGATCATATGCTGTGCTCTGTTCTCGATGCAGGTATCACAACGGACATTGTTCGTCTGGGTTCTCGTGCATCTGAACAACGCATTGCTGAATATTCGATCGAAACACGAGAAATGGTCGCTGGACAATCCCGTCTTCAGCCCACGTCTTCTTCCAAATATAATGAACTCAAGACCATGGGGCTTGAGATCTCGCACCTGATCAGCCGCATATGCGAAGTCGATTTCGAATCAGATACGTCGGAAATCAGAAAGTTCATCTCACTTGCCTACCCTGAACAAGACATCTTTTTCTCATCTCCGCCCGAGTGGATCAACGTTGCCAAGGATCTCGCTCAGGATGGCGATGCCGAAGGAGGAAAGTGGCAGAGACAGGGTCCCAAAGGCCAGGTTACGGACGAAGACACGTCTTTCTACGCGTTTTGGAGGGGCTGTGGCGACCTCGAGTTTTTGCAGATGATCGCTGCGCCGGTCAATCCCAGTGTCCCTCAGGGAAAGAGTTCTATTGCTGACCCGGGTCCTTCGAACCGTTACGAGGTCTTGGCTGCTGAGACTGCAGGGGATGGAGAGGACACGGAGTCCTCTGAAGAAGACGAGGATACCGCCGAAGCGCCGAAATTGTGGATGCACGTCGACTTTTCTGATGGCTCGGATTACCATTCGACCGTCGACTCGGTCGACGAACAATCAGCTTCCGAATCCCCTGATTCGCCTGTCGAGGAAGCGCGGCCCAACTATGTCAATGATTCGCTTGGGTTTTTCCGGGCACTTGGAGAGGATGACGTTCCCGCGGTACCTCTGGGCTATCGTGATTTGGATACATTGCTGGAAGGCGGTGACGTTTGGAACATGAGTCGGTATGAACGACAGCTGCTGCACGCATTCTGGATCGAAGAGGCGCGTGATCAATGGCAACAGAACCAGCAAGACGAATTTGAACGCTTGAGACAAAAGCATGCAGAAAAAGTGAAGGAGTACAACGAGATCAGGGAAGAGGTGGGTCGAACGAGACTCGCCGGCTTGTTTTTTCTGAAAATGTGGCAGGTGCGACGTGATTTGTTGAAGAATGTCAAGATCATTGGTTGCACCACAACAGGTACGCCACGTCAAATGCGGTTTTCAGTTTTTGACATGTCTTTGTAAAGGTGCAGCCAAGCTCGGATCCCTCCTCAAGGTTTGTCATCTCGGGGCGTGTTGTTTATGATGTTGACCCTTTGAGTCAGTCGCTGACGCCCAAGGTGCTGATGGTCGAAGAGGCCGGACAGGTCCTCGAGGCCCACGTGCTGGGTAGTCTTGTGCCGTCGGTGGAGCATCTCATTCTCATTGGAGATCCGCTTCAACTACGTCCCACGCTCAACAATTTCGGTGCGTTGTCTTGTCTGTGTCTATATGCTTCCCGACCTGGTCCTTAGCACTATCTATGGATCACCCCCGTGGGAGCAAACTGTATCGATTCGATATGTCGCTCATGGAACGTATGGCGAGGTCTGGTCTGCCCATGTCCCGGATCGACGTTCAGCGACGGATGCGGCCCACCATCTCAAGCCTGATCAGGTATGCTTGACGTCATTCGTCGAGTTTATGTGCTGAATGCGTGCAGGAACACGCTCTACGAGGGACTTCAGGATCACGAGCTTGTTCAATCTTACCCCGACGTGCGCGGTATGGTGAACAATGTCTTCTTTGTGAACCACAACCACAAGGAAAATGATGGGTTGGACGATGCTGCGAGCAAGTTTAACACGTACGAGGTGAGCGTGTCCTCTTGTTTACCGAGGATCGAGCTCACCCGGAGCTCTAGGTTGAGATGATTCGAGACCTCGTGCTCTACCTTCTCCGGTCGGTCTTTTATGAAAATCGGTTTGGGTTGCCTTTGCTTAGAGTTTTACAGACAGGGGTGTTATTCTGAAGAGGGCGACATCGTCGTCTTGTGTGCATACCTGGGTCAGCTCGCCAGACTGAGAGACGCGCTGGGTGGAGAAGTCGCGGTTGTGATCGACGAACGAGACCAAGCTGCCCTTGACGATCATGAAGGTGACAAGGATGACGTTGGCGAAACTGCGTCCATCCAGCATGTCAAGGTGACGAGCCGTGTACGTCGTTTTTGTTACGACCATGTTCTCTGCTCTCAATCAGATCGTGTTTGCAGGTCAGACTGCGAACTGTAGACAATTACCAGGGCGAAGAAGGAAAGGTGGGCGCGTTTTGATTTGTTTGAAGATGCTTGGCTCACGATGACGAAGATTGTCATACTTTCTCTTGTGCGGAACTCGGGTGGTGCTGAAGATGAGATTGAGCACCAGATCGTTTCGCAGCATAGCAAAGTCAACATTGGTTTTCTTAGGGTGTGTGCGGATCATGGTCTACAAACGCGTTGGCTGACTTGCACTTCCAGTCCGAGAACAGGACCAATGGTAGCTGTTTTGCGGCCCCGAATACCTTTTCTTGCTCATTTTTTTTCATAGTGGCGGTATCCCGGGCTCGTGAGGGGCTGTACATCTTTGGAAACGCCGAGAACTTGTCTGCAAAGAGTAGAATGTGGCGCTCGATTATCGATGAACTCGATGGGCAAGACGCCCTAGGTCCTGCGTTACCCATCGCCTGCCACCGTCACCACGAAAAGGTAGAGTACATCTCGCGTCCGGGCCAGCTTCCGCGGATTGCGCCCGATGGTAGGTATCATCAGAACTTGCCGTGCGTGCTGTTGACGCGCTGATGTCTGTAGGTGGTTGTCTGGAGCAGTGCGACACATTGTTGAAGTGTGGTCACCTGTGCCCATTCAAGGTACGGGCTAGTGTTCCTCTTTTGTCGATTACTGGTTTTATTTGTCCAGTGTCACTGCGACGATCCGAATCATGTTGCTGTCATTTGTACGAAACCATGCCGGAGGCTCTGCCACAGGGACCACCCTTGCCGAAAGGAGTGTCATACGCCATGTGGCGACTGTCAGTTCCCAGTCCCCAATGTTGAACTCCCTTGCGGGCACGTCAAAGCTTCCGTTCCATGGTATGTTCTAGCGGCTTTTTGTCGCTCTGGGTGATTGAAAGAATGGCTGTAGCTACCGAATGGACGCGTTGGACAATGTGCGTTGCGACCAAGTGGTGGTGAAACAGCTTCCGGACTGTGAACACCAAGCGGCCATGCCTTGTTCTCAGGACCCTGAGGACTACCGATGCCGGGCTCGATGTGAAAAGTTGATGGCGTGTTGTAGCAAGAGTTGTACCGCCGAATGTGCCGGCTGTCAAGACATGAACATGGGTCCAGAGAGAGCCAAGCACGTCGCGCATCCTTGCCAAAAGACGCTGTATTGCGAGCATAGGTGCCAGGTTCCGTGCTCGGAGGAACATGAACATACGACCCGCTGCAACGCAAAGTGTAGGCAGGTCTGTCCTCATGCACAGTGCAAGCAACCGTGTTTTGTCCCGTGTGCACCATGCAAGATGCCATGCACTTGGTACACACTCTCTATCAGTTTTATTCTCATTCTAACAGTCATCGTAGGACCTGCCCTCACTATACTTGTCCTGTTCCTTGTGGATCGGTGGGTGGGCATGAGCATGGAGTGTTCAATAGATTGACTCGACGGTTTGCAGGTTTGTGCTCGGCTGCCGTGTGATCAACGGTGCGAAAAGCTTCTTCGGTGTGGCCACAGATGCCCTTCAGGTGAGACTCGATCACGTTCTTCCTTCCAGACAACTCATCTTCGACAGTGTGCGGCGAAAATTGTGCCGTCCAAGTCTGCCCTCAATGTGCCTCGGAGGATCAACAGAAACAAGTCGCGGACTTTATTCTGCAACGCACTCTAGCGGATATCGATGTGGACTCGGATTCCTTGGACGAACTGCTCATCACGATTCCTTCCTGCCAGCACACGTTTACCGTCGAGACGCTTGATGGCCACTGTGGCATGAGCGAGTTCTATAGCTGTGGACCGGACGGAAAATGGCGCGGTCTTTTGTCTCCAACCGGGTTTAGACGACCACCTACGTGCCCTACCTGTCGGTCTGAAATCACCACACCTCGCTACGGACGTGTCTTCAAGCGTGCCAACTTGGATATTTTGGAGCGCAACGTTGCCGCTAAAATGTCGTCGTCTCTCGCAGCGGCCCAGACGGCTTTCGAGTCTGTCTCCGTCGACCTAAAGAAGGCTCAATTGTTGTCTGCCGCAGGGACTATTAACCTCGACTTCAAGGACAAGATAAATGACGAAAAACGTGCCAAGCAGGCCAGGGGTCGGAAGAAGGCGCTGAGCATACCAAAAGAGCTGCCCATTTCAGATCAGGACATCAAGCCCGCAAATACAAATCTGTTTGCTATTGATCGCACCGTGATGGACGTTTGGAGGAAGGCAATGCATGAACTCCTGATCGCATACAGGCAGGTGGTTCAAGTCGCCGAGACGCGTTCTGCTCATACGGACGCGTGGGAAGCGGCGCTATCGTGTCTCCACGAGAGCGAGATCGATGCTGCTCTCAACGATCTCCGCACGTCACCCAGAAATCCGATGGTTCACGCAATGCAGGTCGCCAGGATAAAGATTGGACAGCCGCGTCCCCTCGCGGACCGGAGGTTCCTCGTAGAATCGATCTGGTTGACGCTTCACATTCGTCTCATGTTGACCGACCTTGTGACTACGTGGATCGAAGCCGTTGATAAACGCACCCCCGCAGGCGCCAAAAGCAACCAACAGTTGGCTTGGGCAACCTACGCCGGATATCTGTTCAAGAGCTGTTTACGAGATGCTGACGTTGCCTTCGTCGTCGCCAAGGACTCCGAATCCCACCGTCAGCTTTCGAAAACAGCCTTGTATCAGATGCGGATCTCGTTGGAGGAGTTCCGGTTCGATTTGATGATGTGCAAGATGACGGGTCAGTTCAAGGACAAGGACAATAGGGACATGCTGGGAGAGAGTGCGTCGTGGTCGAGGCAGGAGGCAGAGGAGTTGATGAACACGACGATTCAAGGCCATCTGGGGAAGAAGCGGAGCGCGGAAGAGAGGGCGTGGCTGGAGACGAACTTTACGAGCGTCGCGCGGGACATTGTGGAGGAGTGGGAGACGATTGGACGGTCGATTCGGCTGGACACGTTTTATGAGCCTGTGTCGCTTCAAGAGCGGATTGCGATCGTCAAGGCAATGGGTTTCGGTAAGCATGCGAATGGCTGCGAATGGCGGTGCTCACTGTTGATCAGCGCATGCGGGCCATTATTACAACTGTCCGAATGGCCACACGTTTGTCATTACCGAGGTGCGTGACCGAAAGAATGGTATGGCCGTACTGAGTTGGGGTGTAGTGCGGAGGGGCGATGCAGGCGTCGAGATGCCCTGAATGCGATGCGCCCATTGGAGGAGGCGATCACCGCTTGGATCCGACCAATACACGGAGTGCGGAATTTGAGACGTTGGCGAGGGAACATGGAGCGACGACCACGCCGTGGGGGAATCCTTGGTAGAGATGAGGTGGGAATGGGTCCGTATCTCGGTTGCGTGTACTATTAGTGTTGTATCCTGCGGTTAGCCACTCTACAGCTGACAGTATGTACTTTGTGTTATTCATGTGTACTGTGATCGTTATTTTGCGAAATGAGGGCATGAGTAATGCTTGCCTCAAGAGCGCGATATCTTTGGTCAGATGGCCACATGTCCAGTCGCGTTGCTGGCATGACTCAAACCTTGGATGAAAATGCGAGAGTTGGATGTCCCGTCATAAGGCCTCCACATCTCCAGAGGATTCACCCCCTCAAAAGAGACATTGTGCGTCGTTCCAAGTTCTTAGTAATAGCCAGAATACCTCCGGCGCCTATTTTCATATAGAGGACACAACTGGGACATCAACAATTTCACGAGAAATGGTGGGGTCCAACATCGCAAGGGAACACCCCCTTCTCAGAGGAACCTGATGCGGGGAAACTCGCACCGGAGCAGCATGCGATCCAAGTCAGCGATGGATGTCTTTGAAATCGAGGATGATTGTGGGACATATATCCGCATCTCCCGCCTCTCCAAAGAGGATATCTTTGGCGGCGTCGCCTTGACCGGCAACCCTGAAATATGTAGGGACGTGCGCCGCGCAGGCCGCCTTGCACTCACCACCATTTATTCACTCTGGGACAACGCTGACTCTCCGTCAACCTCTCAGACTCAAAGTTCACCAGGCTGACAAACGAACAGCTCATGAGGAGTGTGCGTCCTGGTCC